>JANAVB010022397.1:14353675-14417252 GCA_029216955.1 Iris pallida
ATGTTCTTACATGTACGTTCATGTACTCTAATGTTCTTTCATGTACGCTCATGTTGCTCATGTGTTCTTGTATAACCAAAACATCATGTCCGTAACGTAACTTGAATAGATCCTTGTGTACTGATTGTAGGTAGGGGTGAGTATAAATGGTCATGTGATTTACCCATCATGTTCACTCTGTTACTTTTCATGTTTTAGCATGTACAACACAGCCTTATTGGCTGGTGTCTACATGTTCACTCATGTACATCATTCAACCTAAGCCAATTACATACCATCTCGTACTCTAAATCACTAGTCACTTACAGCTCTTACTTATCATGTATATATTCAGTTATCAAATATCTCTTCTGTTTCATGAACATCTTCTTACAGCGTTTCATGTATCTTACTCTATTGCTTGCTTTATATTTCCTGCCATGATATGAACTGCATGAGATGTACTGTGCTCGCTCCCGTCCTGACTGGACCATTGAAAATTTTACAGAGGATGATGAGGAACCCTGCACCCCCTTACTTGGAGCTTGCCTAGATGACACTCGCGACCTGGACCCCTGGGGAGGTTCAGGCAGCTGCTCAGGATGATACCTTGTATAGTGTAGATAGCTTAGACTATTTCTTTTCATGTTTAGTTTGTCATTGTTTCAGAGTTGTATATTGTAGAGATGTTGAGACTTGTATTTCATTTCTGTTGTATCTCAGTTGAGGTTTTCCTTATCTATTCCATCGTGCCATTTTCTATCTATAGTTTGTGATTGAGTTATACCTCTGTGTTAGCCTCCTTATGGAGGGTATTCATATTATGTTAGTTATAGTTCATGACCTAGAACAGCGTTCTACCGCCGACACTCGGTAGGCTGGGCGCTGTTACGTACGTACCCTCACGGTGGGTGCGGGTCGTGACACTGCAGACCATCCAGGTTATCCAGTCGAATATTCGTTCATGAAGGTACAACACATGACAGTGTGCTGGAAATGTACCCTACTCGTCGGCAGGCTACAAGTCCACATGGCTCCAGATAACGGGATTGCCTGTAGCTGGGAAATCTCTTCATGACTACTGGGTTATTCTAGTTATTAGCCTTAGTCAATTTCACTAGGTACCCCTGACCGTGGTATTCAGGTTCCCTGTCCTAGATATGATGCAAGATAATACTGGTTCACTTGTACAAACACAATCATCTACGGTGTCCAGACATTCATTCTTGTCATGTCATGCTAGCCGTCATAACAGCATTCAATAGTTCCCATCAGGCTTGCTTGTCATGTCTTGTCAAGTCATGTCATGTCAGTTCACTTGTTATACCGTGCCATGTACAATTATCAGTCCAGTCATCCCAATCAATTCAAGTTACCAAGTCCGTGACAAGAGGTGCAAGAACAATAAAGCAAACGGGTGGCATAGGACACAAGCCTCTACGTAAATGAAACTACACTAGGCTAAAAGGCCCTGAGCGTAAAAATGGCTGTACGCGAGCAAGACACGGAGTTAGATAGCTCTACACGAGTAAGGTCATGCGTGAGCAAGACCAAGGAAAGACCGCTTCTACGCGAGCGGGAACTCTACGCGGGCAAGGCTCTACGCTTGCAAGCACCCTATGCGAGCGGAACTCTACGCACACGAGCACCCAAGTAATACTCTACGCACGCAAGGCTCTACGCTAGCAAGGGAGAGTCTACGCGAGCGAGGCTCTACGCACGGGGCACTCTACGCTAGCGAGACTCTACACGGCAGGAATACGCGAGCGCGAGTCTACGCGAGCGGGAAGGCCCCTGCGTAGAGTTCGAGTGAACTCGGCGTAGAAGGATTACGCTGGCACGCAATGCGTGTGCGTAAAGGGGACACTACGCAGGCACATTAAAACGTGTGCAAAAACTAAATACTGTACTAGCATGTAAGAACGTGTGTGCATAGGAGGAAATGCTACGCTGGCATGTTAAACGTGGGCGTAAAACTTTATCTTCTCTCCAAGGCCAAGTCAAGCAGGCGTAAAAGCTCAAGAGCTCAAGAAAAGCTCCATCTCGGTTAAGACTCGATGAAATCCAACCATTCCAAAACCAAACTTGCGTAAAATCGAAATCCCTACTACATGGAACTCTCCATTCTCGGAAACAAGCAAGTCTCAGTAGATCAAAACCATGAAGATCGAAATGCTAAAACTTAGATCTACATGAAATGAACCATGGAAATTAAAAATGCTAAGTACTAAAGTGTCTTAGAATCTCAAAGAAGACAATGGAACAATAAAACTTGAGTTCCTCCATAAAGCAAGTTGCACTTGCCTACGGTGGTACTCGGTGGAGAAATGAAGAAGAAAAAGAGTAGTAGTAAATGAGTAATGAGGAGAGAGAATGGTTGTTGGGTTAATAAATAAGAGATGGTGGTAGGTAGGGGTTTGTATATCAACCCAAACCGAGCCTAACCAAGCCGAACCCAACCGAACCCAATGCAGGCCAAGGCCAGGATAAACCACATGAACCAGGAAATGCTAAGTAACCCATGCCGATGCAAAACCCAAGTCAAACCAGGATGAACCCCAAAATAAACCAAGACAAGATTAAACCAGGATCAAGCTAAGCAAGACAAGTCTAATTACGGGTCGGGATTTCGTACAGTACACCAAAATACATAATACGAAATACGGGCGTTACAACTCTACCCACCTTAAAAGAATTTCGTCCTCGGAATTTAATTAAAGAGGCCAGAGAGGCAAGGACAAGCTATATTAATCACAAGCAAGTTATAACTAGGCAATCAATCAAGCAATCATTCATGCAAGCAAGGAAGCTGAGGATATAAGGCATAAGAAGGACATTATACCTTACGAGTCAAATAGGTCGAGATATCGTGATCGAATATCATCCTCACGCTCCCACGTTGACTCACCCAAAGAGTGATGACCCCAAGCAACACGGACTAGCTTGATAGTCTTGTTCTTGAGTATCTTCTCTCTTTGGTCCAATATGGATACGGGTCTCTCCTCATACGAAAGGTTGGTACCAACAACCAATTCCGAATGATCAAGAACATGACTCGATTCGGGATATACCATCGTAATTGGGATACATGGAAGATCATGCACCTCACGTAACGACGGCAGAAGAACGAGATGATATAACACATCACCTACTCGCTCTAGAATATCGAATGGCCCGATATACCTAGGACTAAGCTTTCTCCGTACGCCAAAACGAATGACGCCACGGGTAGGCGAGATCCTGAGGAATACATGGTCGCCGACAGAAAATTCAAGGGGACGCCAATGAGAATCGGTCCAATGACGCTGGCGATCTTGTGCAACTCGAAGATGATCTCTGACTTGTCTGACCACCTCAATAGTGGGTTACCATCTCGGGACCAAGCATTTGCCTTTCGTCGATATCATTTCAAGCTAAAGGAGATCTACACTTCCTACCATACAGTGCCTCGAACGGTGCCATCTGGATACTGGCTTGGAAACTGTTGTTGTACGAGAACTCCACCAGGTGCAAGTGATCCTCCCACGAGCTACCGAAGTCGAGTGTACAAGATCTCAACATTTCTTCTAAGGTTCGTATGGTACGCTCTGACTGACCATCTGTCTGCGGATGATAAGCTGAGCTGAACTGGAGGTGAGTTCCCAAACTCTTGCAGACTGCCAAAAGTGCGACATAAATCTTGAATCTCTGTCCGAGGTAATATTGACTGGAACACCATGAAATCTGACAATCTGCCTGAGGTACATCTCTGCTAGCTGAGCCGTCCGACTGACCAACCCTGAACTGGAGAAAGTGAGTCACCTTCATGTGCCTGTCGACTATAACCCAAATAGCATCTCTACCGGCCGGGACCTAGGTAATCCAGTCACAAAATCCATGGTGATATGCTTCCACTTCCATTCTAGAATCGGCAAGGATTGAAGAAGTCCAGCCGGCCTCTGATGTTCAGCTTTAACTTGTTGGCAAACCAAACACCGAGAGACAAACCTGGCTATCTCCCTCTTCATGCCATTCCACCAAAAATGCTGCCAGATATCGCGATACATCTTCGTATCGCCCGGATGAATCGAATACTGAGAACTGTGAGCTTCTGCCATGACTTTTGTCGGATATCTCCACTGGGTACACAAAGACGCCTCCCATGTCGAAGTGTACCATCCTCATGGACACATAACTCTGGTCTTCGTCCTGTCTCACACTGCTCTGAGTCGATGAAGCTTGGAATCTGTTAACTGAGCTAACCTGATCCTATCAACTATACTGGACTGAACTTGTATGCTGGCCATCAATGCCACACCGGTAGGAAGGACAACTTCTATACCCATCTTCTGAAGATCTGCTAATAACTCTGGCTGCGTTGTGAGGAAATAAACTCCGACTTTCCTGCTCAACGCATCTGCTACTACATTGGACTTCCCAGGATGATACTGTAGGTTGATATCATAATCCACAAGTAGCTCTAGCCATCTCCTCTGGCGCATGTTGAGATCCTTCTGGGTGAACACATACTTCAGGCTCTTGTGGTCAGTAAAAATCTCTACCCTATCTTCGTACAAGTAGTGTCTCCAAAGCTTAAGTGAAAACACTACTGCTGCCAACTCCAAGTCATGGTCGGGTAACTTATGATCACGAAGTTGACGTGACGCATAAGCTATTACCTTCTCATGCTGCATCAAAACACATCCTAAACCTCTGCCTGAAGCATCATAATAAACTAAAAATCCTCCGGTCCTATGGAAGCGTGAGAATGGGTGCCGTCATAAGCCTCGCTTCAATTTCTCAAAAGAATCCTGATATTCTACTGTCCAGGCAAACTGCGCATCCTTGCGGGTCAACTGGGTTATAGGTGCTGAAATTCGAGCAAAATTTGAAACAAATGCCGGTAGTAGCCGGCCAAGCCAAGAAAGCTGCAAACTTCTGCCACTATGCTGGGTACTGGCCATGTATCAATAGCCATGATCTTCTGGGGATCCACTTCTACTCTCCTCTGGTGATGATGACCCAAGTATGAAATACGATCGAGCCAAACTCGTATTTACTGAACTTTGTGTACAACTGGTGCTCTCTGAGAATCTGGAGGACAACTCTGAGATGCTGCTCATGCTCTGCTTCACTCTTGCTGTAGACCAAGATGTCATCTATAAACACAATCATGAACTGATCCAAGTATGGCATGAAAATGCGATTCATGAGGTCCATGAATATAGCCAGCGTATTGGTTGCTCCAAATGGCATAACGAGGAACTCCCAATGCCCATATCTAGATCTGAAAGCCGTCTTCGGGATGTCCTGCTCTCTGACTCTGATCTGATGGTATCCTACCGTAAGTCAATCTTCAAAAATACTGTCGCCCTTTGAGTTGATCAAACAAGTCATCTATCCTCGGAGAGGGTATTTGTTCTTGATTGTCACTGAATTAAAGGTACGATAATCTACACATAATCTGGACGTACCATCCTTCTTTTTCAAAAAGCATCGGGGCTCCCCAAGACGATCTACTTGCACGAATGAATCCTTGGTCTTGAGTTCTTCAATCATCTTGTACAATATCTCTAACTCTGACGGCGCTATCCTGTATACTCTCTCTGACATTGGGACTGTCCGTGGGATCAAGTCGATAGTAAACTCGATCTCTCGCTCTGGCGACATTCCTGGAAGCTCCTCTGGAAAAACATCTGGAAACTCCTCGACTATTAGGGTAACTATACTACTGCTACTGCCATCGCAGTACTGGAGGAGAAGGTTCAACTTCGCCTCGGAAAAAAAAAACTGGCTCGCCTGGAATGCTAAAAACAACCCTACCAATATGGAAGTCTATCCTAGCATACTGGTTCCTTAACCAATCCATCCCTAAGACCACATCATAATCGGCCATCGAAACTCTATCAATCTAGCGTGAACTCTCTACCGCTAACTACGACCCGACACGAGGAAAATACTCTATCTACTCCCACATGACCATTACCATTAAGTATATTGAGCCTTACTGATAATGGGCTCCAGCCCTTTCCGTATCGTGAATCGTGCAGACATGTATGAATACGATGCACCAATCAAATAATACTGATGCTGGAGAGGAGTTGACGAGAATAGTACCTGCCACTACCACACCTGGTGCCAATCCTTCTTCACGGTCATCGCCATTGCCTGACCATATCCTCTAGGTGCGGGTCCCCTCGGCTGAAAACCTTTCTGTTTGCTCTGAATCAGGGCTTGGGCTTGTGCATACTGCTGGGTTTTGCTGCTGGAATGCTTGGGACTGAGGCGGCAAGGGCCTCGGAGACTGTTGCTGCTGCTGGACTGGTACTGGGGCTGGCCCCCTAACGAGGGACTAGAAAAGGTCGAAGAAGAGGAACTCCCCCTGTTCGGGCAGTTCCAACCCTGTGGTCCGGTGCTCCACAAACCAAGCACAATCCCTGTGCTCTGCGACATTCTGCCACCACATGTCCTGGCTTTCCACAATGAGTGCAATCCATTGCGGAAGACTGCTTCTGCTTCTGCTGCTGAGGGTTCATCGAGGTTGAATATTGAATCGATGTCACTGAGGTCGCCCGCCTCGGAGTTCCAATTGTCAAAGCCCTAGCTGCCAGGACAGGTGCTGAAGACTGATTCATATGGCCATAAGATCGCTTCCGACCTCTGGTCCTGTCCACGATCCTGTGGGAGGTTTACTCGTGCCTCCTAGATGCTCTCAATACTGCATCAAAAGTCTGATGCTCAAACTGCTCGACTGCCAATAAAATCTCCAAGTGGAGTCCCTTGGAACCGCTGGGCTCTGTCGAACTCGGTCGCTACCAAGGAGGGAGCAAACCGATTAAGTCTCGAAAACTTGGCCGCATATCCGTCGATCGTTCTGCCCATCTGCTTCAGATTGGTGAACCTCGTCTGTAGATCGTACCGAGCTACAACATCGAAGTACTTAGTCTGGAATCTCTCACGAAATACTGTCCATGCAATAGGTGCCACTAATCCAACGGCCTGCGCCGCCCACCAGCTGCGGGCAAGATCCAATAACTGTAGTCATACTACCGCCACCTTCTCATTCTCGGGCGTCTTTGCCGCTTCTAGAATTAATTCTGTATCTTGCAACCAAGCATCTGCGGCAATCGCATCCTCACTACCATCGAAGAAGGGAGGGTTCAAGCGCTTGAAGCCGTTGGCTGCCTGGTTCCCTTGATGACCGCCTCTACTCAAAGCATCTTGTACTTCCTGGTACAGGGTGTCGCCCCGACGATCTTAAGATGCTAGCAATGTCCTGATGAGACCAACCAAAGTGCCTTCATCGGACTCTGTAGGCTGGACTGGCTGAACTAGTGGCTCTTGACCCCCAGTAGACATGACTTTGGAGGCTACTCCTGAATGGACTTGATCTCCAGGTTGCTGCTGGCCCACGGGAGGTGCTTCACCTTGCCGATCTGTAGACCAGGAACAATGCCGCTAAAGAAGACGACACAGGGAACAATAAGGAAGGACCAAGACAGATCAAAGATACAAGCATGTGATCAGGTCAAGAATTCAGGGATTCAGAGGTTACGAGCAGAGATCAAGGGCGAGTGCTGATTGAAATATTTATTCAGTAAACCCTCACAACTTTATTCACAAGACCTGCATGGGCCACCACTTAAACCATGTAACGCCCCAGAACCAGAATACTAGAGAGCGGGGCATACATAGCTAGCTACGTATATTAAAATAGAATCCACCTCGCTATACGATTACGGCTGTCTAGATACATGAGGGTTTAACTACAAGCCATCAGTCTCTTATGGTTATGAACAAGCCTATTGTCTTAATCTCAAGCGAGTAAAAGCAGAGTTACAAGATGTTAGAGCATCAATATACAATAGTAAGGCGTCCCATACATTACATATTTGGATGATCATGAAGCTAGTCGTATAGAATATGAATACTAGCAAGAGTTTCAGTCATACATGATCAACCCTAGGTTTCGTCATGTTACAGCCCGTAGGCAGACAGTAAGTAAAGTGCAATACGAGCTAATACGTGCTCGCCGGTTAAACGTCTCAAAAGAATATTTTTACAATAAAGTGGAGAACAAAAGAGAAACCCACTCGTTGCCTTGGTTACGCCTGGTGGTCACCATCTGGCGGGAAGGTAGGAAGATCCTCTGGAGCTACTCCGGTATCTAGCCATACAAAACCAGCTGGTCAGATCCCAGAAAGAGCAAGTGCCACAAAGAGACTTCACTTAAGAACTAAAACCAGCAATTAGCGTAAAACATAATAACATATTAAAACTGGAGATATGGAAAAATATGAGGATATACGATGCGATGACCATGGGACTATTCAGATAGCCAGGTTACAACCCTTAAACCAAACAAGACCGGAGTTGTAACCCTTCATCTGAACGGAACTTGGTGTCCCACCATTTACCGATAAAATAAAGCACAAGCAATCAGGTCATGTTACAATCTTGTACAGGATCAGGACAAGACTAGACTGGATTAGACTCCATCCAATCAATCACAGCCAAGCAATGAGTACGGCTTGATACTTTAACTAACTAGGGTTATCACAGGCCAAGTTACTAGTAAGATGCAATGAGATATTCCAACAGCCACAAGCCCTGCAGACCATCCAGGTTATCCAGGTCGAATATCCGTTCATGAAGGGTGCAATACATACAGTGTGCTGGAAATATTCCCTACTCGTCGGCAGGCTACAAGTCCACATGCGCGCCCAGATAACGGGATTGCCTGTAGCTGGAAATCTTTTCATGACTACTGGGTTATTCTAGTTATTAGCCTTAGTCAATTTCAGTAGGTACTCCTGACCGTGGTATTCAGGATTCCCTGTCCTAGATATGATGCAAGACAATACTGGTTCACTTGTACAAACACAATCATCCACGGTGTCCAGACCATTATTCTTGTTATGTCATGCTAGCCGTCGCAACAGCATTCAATAGTTCCTATCAGGCTTGCTTGTCATGTCTTGTCATGTCATGTCATGTCATGTCACTTGTTATACCGTGCCATGTACAATTATCAATCCAGTCAAGCCAATCAATTCAAGTTACCAAGTCCGTGATAAGAGGTGCAAGAACAATAAAGCAAATGGGTGCGCACAGGGCTCAAGCCTCTACGCAAATGAAACTACGCTAGGCTAAAAGGCCCTGAGCGTAAAAATGGCTTTACGCGAGCATGACATGGAGTTAGATAGCTCTACGCGAGCAAGGTCATGCGTGAGCAAGAACAAGGAAAGACCGCTTCTACGCGAGCGGAAATACTACGCGGGCAAGGCTCTACACTAGCAAGCACCCTATGCGAGCGAACTTTACGCGCACGAGCACCCAAGTAATACTCTACGCACGCAAGGCTCTACGCTAGCAAGGGAGAGTCTACGCAAGCGAGGCTCTACGCACGGGGCACTCTACGCTAGAGAGACTCTACGCGGCAGGAATACGCGAGCGCGAGTCTACGCGAGCGGGAAGGCCCCTGCGTAGAGTTCGAATGAACTCGACGTAGAAGGATTACGCTGGCACGCAATGCGTGTACGTAAAGGGGACACTACGCAGGCACGTTAAAACATGTGTGTAAAAACTAAATACTGCGCTAGCACGTAAGAATGTGTGCACATAGGGGAGAAATGCTACGCTGGCATGTTAAACATGGGCGTAAAACTTCATCTTCTCCCCAAGGCCAAGTCAAGCAGGCGTAAAAGCTCAAGAGCTCAAGAAAAGCCCCATCTCGGTCAAGACTAGATGAAATCCAACCATTCCAAAATCAAACTTGCATAAAATCAAAATCCCTACTACATGGAACTCTCCATTCTCGACAACAAGCAAGTCTCAGTAGATCAAAACCATAAAGATCGAAATGCTAAAACTTAGATCTACATGCAATGAACCATGGAAATTAAAAATGCTAAGTACTAAAGTGTCTTAGAATCTCATGAAGAAGACAATGGAACAATAAAACTTGAGTTCCTCCATGAAGTAAGTTGCACTTGCCTACGGTGGTGCTCGGTGAAGAAATGAAGAAAAAGAAGAAGAAGAAGAAGAAGAGTAGTAGTAAATGAGTAATGAATGAGGAGAGAGAATGGTTGATGGGCTAATAAATGAGGGATGGTGGTAGGTAGGAGGTTTGCATATCAACCCAAACCGAGCCCAACCAAGCCGAACCCAACCGAACACAATGCAGGCCAAGGCAAGGATAAACCACATGAACCAGGAAATGCTAACTAACCCATGCTAATGCAAAACCCAAGACTAGCCAGTCAAGACAAGTCGAACCAGGATGAACCCCAAAATAAACTAAGACAAGATTATACCAGGATCAAGCTAAGCAAGACAAATCTAATTACGGGTCGGGATTTCGTACACAGTACACCAAAATACATAATACAAACTACGGGCGTTACACCTCTCCTTATTGAGATCTGCAACAAATCCAACCTTATTAAAAAATCTTTTAGATTCCTGGATTTCTGGAGACATCACCCCCAATTCCAGAACATCGTGAACTACCGCCTGGAACTCGATGTACAACACTGACCCCTTCATCAGAGTTGTCGCGAGACTCAAGGCCACCAGAGTCGCCCTTGCGTCCTGGAGCAGAACCACCTTTGGCAACATCTTTCAAGAGGTTAAGTCCGCGGAAGATGATGTCACTTGCACGAAGATTAGGTACGCTGCGGTTAACTCTCCTGAGTCCCGTGCCACGCTTAATTTAACCAAGGCGATCCTCAAATCCCGCTTGAAAGTGGAAACAGAATTTTAGAAACAGAAAGCCTGGTTGACCTGGGATATCGAAGGCGACAGAAATTTTGTCTTCTTTCATGCCTGTGTCAGGTGGTGGAGGCATCATCTCACCCTTTACCAAATCTTCGACGAGAATGGCACCCTTCTCAAAGACCAGCGGAGCATCCAATCGGTCGTCGCCAATTTCTACTCCAAATTATTCACAAAAGAAATCGTCGTCAAGGATGAGGGATTTCTTGCAAAGGTTCCTCTCCTTATTGATGAGCACGACAACGAGCGGCTATTAATCCCCCATCGACGGATGAAGTTAAGTCGGTGGTATGGGCCCTCGACGAACACAGTGCTCCTAGCACAGACGGATTCACAAGGTGTTCTTTCGATCCTGCTAGGATATCATCAGAACTGACGTGCTTGACGCCGCAACCGCCTTCCATAAAAGTGCCTGTTACCCAAAATCATTATCTCGAGCCAACCTTATTTTAATCCCAAAAAAAGAGAACCCGGAGACTTTCAAAGATCTTAGACCTATGAGCTTATGTACATTCATCAATAAAATCATTTCCAAGATAATCGCCAACCGCATGTCCCACATCCTCCCCAATATTATTTTCGAAGAACAAAGCGGTTTTGTCCCAGGTCAGAATATCACTGACAATATTCTGCTGGCCCAGGAAATGATCACATGCATGAAATTCTCGTCTAGGAGGGCAGCGTCACCATCAAGCTTGATATAGAGAAGGCTTAAGACGGCCTGGACTGGTAATTCATGATATGGCTTCTCAGGGCTTTCGGGTTCGCCGAAACCTGGATAGATATTCTATTCAGATCCATAAGCAATTCTTGGTTCTCCATTGTCATCAATGGACAGGCGGACGTCTTCTTCAAATCGAGCCGTGGCGTTCGCCAAGGAGACCCCCTATCCTCCACCATTTTTATATTGCAGCTGAAGCCCTCAGCAGAAACCTTAACAGCATGGCCGCTATCCCCAGATTCCACCACTTTCACACCACCGCCGGATGCCCTCTTATCACTTACCTAGCTTACGCCGATGACATCCTAATATTCTCCTCTGACGACATCGGTTCCGTGGAAGTGGTTAGCAGCATCCTCGAGAAATACACCAGCTGTTCTGGCCAACGGATCAACTGCGACAAAAGTGTCATCTACACCCACCACAAAGCTGACAGGAGCCACTCAGCCTCTCTCACCAATCTCACCTCCTTCTTCACAGCTTACCCTCCGTTCATCTACCTGGACTGTCCTCTCGTTTATGGCAGATCTAACGTGGGCATCTTTGACGGGCTTGCTAACAGAGCTAGGAATAAGATCGAGGGATGGCACAACGCGACCCTCTCTCCAGGCGGCAAGATGATCCTCACCAAGCACGTTCTGTCCTCCATCCCTATCTATACCCTGGCCATCTGCTCCACGCCCGCCAAAGTTCTCTCCTCTTTAGAGGCCCTCTTCGCCAAGTTCTTCTTGGGCCATCAAGACGGTAGAGACAAGCACCACTAAGCTAGCTGGGATACGATGGCTAAACCTCTGGATGAGGGGGGGTCTAGGATTCATCAAATTATCACACATTGTGGATGCCTGCTCAATAAAATTGTGGTAGAAGTTGAGAACACAGAACTCTCTTTGGACGCGGTTCATGAAAGCCAGATACTTCCAACATTCTCATCCTACGAGGGCCGTAGCCAACAACCGCTCCTCCTCATCCTGGCACCGCATCCTCTACGGTCGCCAGCTTCCCGAACCCCTCATCTGCATGCGGCTTGGTGATGGTAGCTCGTCGCCTTGTCACGAGCGGTGGATCGGTAACACGGTCTATCATCTGTCCCCAAACTCTCCTAACAACTGTATGATTCGTGATCTTTGGGACCCCTCTGTGGGTTGGAGATGGGCGAGGATCGGAGACTGGATCGGGCCTGAGGCGACCGCCGAGTTAGCAGCCACGGACGTTCGGATCAACGATCTCCCGGATGCGCTAATTTGGGCCCCAAATGCCGGAGGAACGTTCACTATGGCTTCAGCCAGGCATGAGGTGGGGGCGGTGGGGTTCCTTCCCCATTGATAGCTCCATACTGGTAATCTTGCATCCCCAACAAGTGGTCTTTTCTCATCTGGATAGCTCAGCGCAGGAAGCTTCCGACTGACGACTCTCTTATGACCATAGGCTTCAGCCTTGTCTCTAGTTGTCATTTCTGTACCTATCCCAACTCAGAAACAGCTGAGCACATCCTGCTTTCAGGAGATCTCGCCACTTAGCTATGGCACGACTTGTCAAGCCAATGCAGGATGGCGCTAAGGCCTGGGGGCTTCAACAATCTCCTGGACGATTGGGGCAAATCCCATAGCTATCTGATCGCCGCTGCCGCTGAAATTTGGGTCCTCTGGAAGAACCGGAACAAATTCAGGTACGAAGGCCGCCTAATACAATCCTTCTCAACTGATCAGCAAAGTCCGCCGTCAAATTCTCAAGATCAGGAATCGATGTTCCCACTCTCCTGACCACTTTTGGCAGGCGTTACGCTAACCTATTGAGCTGCCCCAGGCACTCGGTCTAGGCTTTTAGGTTTTGTTGTTTCATAGCAATTGGCGCGCTTACTTGTGTAGGCTTCGACATTTTGCGCCTGATACATCAATAAAAGTCCTTTTGTTTATATATATATATATATATATATATATATATATATATATATATATATATATATATAATTTGGCAAGCGTTACTGCTAACCTATTGAGCTGCCCCAGGCACTCGGTCTAGGCTTTTAGGTTTTGTTGTTTCATAGCGCTTGGCGCGCTTACTTGTATAGGCTTCGGCATTTTGCGCCTGATACATCAATAAAAGTCATTTTGTTTAATATATATATATATATATATATATATATATATATATATATATATATATACAAAAAATATATATATATATATATATACAAAATATATATATATATATATATATATATAAAAAATATATATATATATATATATATATATACAAAATATATATATATATATATATATATATATATATAAAATAATATATATATAGCTGAGCACATCCTGCTTTTATATATATATATATATATAAAAAAAATATATATATATATATATATATATATATATAGCTGAGCACATCCTGCTTATATATATATATATATATATATATATATATATATATATATATATATATATATATATATATATGATGGATTGCCCTGCCATCCTGCCTCACGCCGACGGCCCGTCCCCTCACCTCCTCCCCCCCTCCCGGAGTTCTCCCCCGCGGCAGGTCCTCCCCTATATATATATATATATAATAGATAGAGAGAGGGATTTGGGCTTAGCTTCCTCTGGAAGGAGCCCGCCCGCTCCTCGAGAACACCCCTCTCGCGCCAGGACGGTAGCCGGTCGCCCCCCGGCGTTCCACTCACCGTCGCGGGTCCCCTATCCTCCCCTGCCACCCAGGTCTCGGTGGCTGGCCGGGCTTCCACCGGCCGCTCTTCCAGTGGGGAGCCCCTCCTCCCTCGACAGCAGCCGGTCGGTGTCCGTCCGTTGTGCGGCAGGCCCCTCCTCCCTCCTCTCTCTTTCTCGGCCCTGTCGACGCCCACTGCGTCGTAGGCGTCGTCGAGCTCGGCGCCCTCAGTCAGCCTCGGCCCCCTCCCTCCTCGGCCCAGGTCCGTCGCCCCTGTCGGCCGCCGTCTCCGTCGCGACGTACCCCCCCTCCCTCCCCTCCCGCGGCTGCAGCCCCTCCCTCCGCTTCCCTCTCCCCGAGGCTTATCTCGGAGCCCCGAGCGGCGACTGTCTCGGATCCCCCTCCCCCTCCCCCGGCGCTCGGCATCCCCGCTGTCCCGAAGCCCATCTCCGCTCCGTCAGGCTCGCCCCCTCCGTCTTCCCCGGCCCGGGCGCCCTCCACCCTAGCAGTATCCTTTCCCCCGACGCTTCCCCTCCCCGTGCCTCCCCCCGCCTTGGCACCTCCGCCGGCGCCTCCCCTCGCTACGGAAGTGGCCTTCCTTCCGGAGCCCCTCTCCCTCGCCGTGCCTCCTCCTGCCTCGATCGCGGACCCCCTTCCCCCTCACGTCGCCCTTCGTGCCGCGCCTTCCTTCTCCTCGGCGACAGCCTACTTCCAGGACCCCACCATCCTGCGGTGGTACTGGTATACCCTCTCCGTCCAGTCGGCCGCGTCCCACTGGCACTCTTCGGCCCTTGGCGTGTTCTGGTCTCCCCTCAGCGTCGGCGTGGGGGTCGAGCCCCTACTTCTAGCCTCAGGCGTCGCCTGGGGCCCTCGGCTGGCGCTCCCCGCCTCCGCCGTCCCTCCCTATTCTCCTCTCCCGGGTCTCCGTCTTTCCCGGCGCTCAGCCCTTCTGGCGGAGGCCGCCCGCCCCCGCGCCTCGGCTTCCCCCAGGCGTCTCCCCACCCCCTCCTCCTCTGCGTCGGCTTCCCCTTCCGGTAGTGGCCCCCTCACCGTGGCCTTGCCATCGTGGCCCTCCTTGCCGTGACCCTCCTCGCTGTGGCCCAGCCGACGTGGCCCGTCCACCGGCCGTCGTGGCTCCCCCTTCGTCGTAGCTCCTGATCCCCCCTCGCCGGAGTCCCCGCTCCCCCTCTGGCCACCCCGCTCGGTTTCGCTGGCGCCTCGGGCTCAGCGATCCCCTCGAGCTACGCCACTCCCTCAGGGCAGAACCCCTCCCTCGGGCCCCGCGCCCCTCCCTTGGGCAGCGTGCTTCACTTTTTTTTATTTCGTTTTGAATTTTGTATTCGGGTTTCCCGCCTGTGGAACCCGGTCCTTGGTTTGTTTCTTTCAATAAAAGTTCTTTCCTGTTAATATATATATATATATATATATATATATATATATATATATATATATATATGAGGGACGACATCTTCCACCCCCCAACTGTACAGGGAAATCATCAGACCGATCCTTAAGATCCGGAGGTGCTGCTCGCACTCCACGTCCAAATTCTGGGAAACCATAGATTAGTCTTAGTCTATGTCATTTTCTTCTTTCAGTTTTGTCGGCTTGCCTAGCTGTTTCTCTTCTTTTGCCAGCGCTTGCCGCTCTTATTGTATAGGCTTTTCCTTTTTGCGCCTGATACAACAATAAAATCCCCCCTTCTTATATATATATATATATATATATATATATATATATATATATATATATATATATTAAATATATATATATATATATATATATATATACAATTTTAACTATCTATAATTCATTTTTTTCGGTTCCCAAATTTCAAATGTGAACTATGAACTGGAAAAAAAAATAATCAAAATTTCAAAAACTAAAATCAAAATTCAAATCTTATTGTAGAAAACGAATCCAAATCACTATTTTAGTTCGATTTAGGACGGTTTATGGTTTTGAACGAGAAATGCTCACTACCATACAACCCAAAACAATATAAATACACATCTGAATCACAGCTGGCATGCATTACAGTGCTATTGAAGAAACAAGAGATATTTTAGTAAATGTCCCCTTTTAAAATATAAAAACTAGCATATACCTCAACTATTTTAAAAAACTAGAAAATGCCCTCATTCCTTTGTAGATCAGTCAAAATTTTGGTTAAATAGTAGGGGTATATCTTAAAATTTTATTTGTTTCATACAAAGGAATTGGGGCATTTGCTAATTTTTAAAAAGAATGGGGACATATAATAGTTTCTACAGTTTGAAGAAGGACATTTGCTAAAATATCTCATGAAACAATGACTTTGTTTATGCTATGAAAATAAAAAGAAAGAGAACAAATTAATAGCCATAAATATGTATATAGTTTTTCTTATTTATAACATATATAAAGGGAATGGGATAGAGGTTGTTTATGTGTATGGATAAGGGAATCCATATTTGAGTTTATCCAAATCACAACACTCTCCCTGGATGCCTACTTTAATTATTGCCTCATAAAAAACATTTCTAGAAAAAATCCTTTGGAAAAAATCCATAAAAAAGAAAATAGTATAATAGTATTCTTCAGGAACATGATTCTTTAGGAATCCAACTAGGTCGACTTACAATGCCTCATTAAAAACCTTTCGAAGAGAAAATTTAGTGGAAAAAAAAAACCTCAACAAAGGAAAGGAGTACAATACGTAAAGACATGCTTCAAAAGGTCTCCATTAGCATCTTCAGGATGCTTGCATCTACAGGATGCTCCCCTTCAAAAAGATTACATCTTGTTCTTATATCAATTCAAAATGAAAAATCAACCCCCAGTGTAATTTGAATATTACAGCTCACCCCAACACTTTATTAATTTGTCTATACATTTATACTCATATCCTTATGAAGAGGTTGTTGTTTGTCCATGTAGTCATGATCAACCTGATTTCGATAATTGACTTAAAACTCCGAATCTGATACATAAAGTAAGAAGACTGCAGAAGACCGCAGTTATTCTCGTCAAGCAATATTTTGATAATTTATTTTATTTTTTCTTTTCTTGATTCTAGATTATTTTGTGAGTCGAATATCACTGGCTTAGATGAACATCCTCACACAACAAAACCAACTCTTATCAAACCAAACCAATATCTAAAAAGCCATTTTGAATCCAAAAGAACCATGAAAACCTACTAGCTAAACTCGGTGCGAGTTCCCCTCGAACTCGGACCAAACTCGGTATCCTTGAATCACTCCTAGTCAGAATGAATACATATTCTTTTGGATGTCAAACGTACAAAAATTTGAACGTTGTCCTAACCAAGTTCTGCCCGAACTCTGGTTCAAAAATACCGATAAATAGAGAAGAGTTTTTCAATGTACTCACTCATCTCATTCTTCATCTTCTCTATACATTCTAAGCCTTCCTATTACAAAGAGCTTTCCAATCTTCATATTTTAAGACAACTCCCATTCTTCTAAGTGTCGTTGTATTTTGATTAGAATTATTCGAGTTGTACAAGCTTGGTGTATAAAAGCTTTTCAGACAATGTTGAAGTATGTTCGTGGGCTTCGGATAAAACCACGACGTTATAAGAAGTCAGCATGTCCTTCGGAGTAAAGCACGTGGTGTAAACTCTATTTCAAATAGTAAATTTAACATCGAGCAAGAGTACACGAGCCTGGACTAGTCCTCTCAGAAGGAAACTAGGATAAAATCTTGGTGTCTGCGTATTGCTTCGATTTTACTATTTAATTACTTCTTTACATTATTGTATTTAATTAGTTGTCTTTATTTGCCTTCACCTGCATTAATTTTTATTGGAGATATTACTTCTGCTACACTCTATTCACCCCACTCTATAGGTGCCATCGATCCGACAATTGGTATTGGAGCCAAGTTTTCTTTGTGTTGGACTAGAACTCCTTGATAAATGGCATCATTATACACTAGTAATGGTGAAGGCCAGTCTACAAATAGAACTCCCCTATTTGATGCCATAAATTACACATATTGGAAGACACGCATGAGCTTTTATCTCAAGTCACTTGATTTCAATTTGTGATCAATTGTCATTGATGGTTATAAGAAACTACTTTTATTGTCCAAGATGGAAATCTGGTTGAGAAACCATATGACAAGTATACTGATCATGAAAAAAAACAAGCAAGTCTTGATGCAAAAGTTGTTAATGCTTTATTTTGTGCTATAGATAGAACATAATTCAATAGAGTATCAACATGTGATATGTCTCACGAGGTTTGGAAACTTGTTGAGGTAACTCATGATGGAACTTCAGAAGTGAAGGAATGCAAAATCTCAAGACTCACACAAGAATATAAGACCTTCAAAATGAAGCCTAATGAGACTATTAATAACATGCTTACTCGGTTCATTGATATTGTTAATCTCGTATCTTCTCTTGGAAAAGAATACAGTACTAATCATGAAAAGATATGAAAGGTACTTCGCGGATTGACCACGAACTAGAATCCTAAAGTAACGAAAATAATTGAAGGGAACGATCTCACAACCATGACTCTCGAGACACTTATGAGAAAGTTTATGACACATGAGCTGGACCTTAAGGAATTTGAAGAGCCAGTACCAAAGGAGAAGACTATCGCATTCAAAGCACATCATAAGATGGCTTCCAATGACGAAAGTGAGAATGCCAGTTCAGACAATACGAAAATAGCCCTTATGATGAGGTACTTCAGAAGATTTTTAAAGTATGAGAAATCTAACAAAAAGAAGAAAGATTCCAGAGACAACGAAGAACCAATATGCTATGGTTGTAAGAAGATAGGTCATATCAAGAAAGACTGTCATGTTGTAAAAAAGGACGATCAATCAAGTAAGAGAAAGTCTTCAACCAGGAATTATGCTAATACTAGCATCTAGTGTGAAAGTATGGCAAGTGATTCTGAAAAAGAAGAAAGACCTTGTAAAAAAAAAAATCTATGCTTCATGGCTACAGATGCAAAGGTAACTACAAATCCCTTATATGAAGAATTTACTTGTGTTGAATTATTTGATGCTTTCAGTGATCTACTAGAAGCTTAAAAGAACTAAATCAAAATGGCTATTTTGAAATACTAGGACATTTTTCAATTTGGAACGCTTTTTGGGCATACCTAGGTGCTGGAACGGAGTAAAAGTGTTCCAGATTAAAAAAATGTTCCTAATATAAATAATTTTAATTTTCAAAAAAAGAATTTTATTTAGGTACACTTTTAGAGTGTTCCAAATACATGTCAAATGAGAATGATACATGTACATCTCATGTTATTAGAAGGAAAGTTCAAGTAAAGAACCATTTTTCCCCTGATGTCATTTATTCCCCAAACCCTCCTCTCGTTCTTTCTATTTCACCATCTCCACTCCTCCTCTCTCTCCCAACTCAACCTAACCCACCTGAAGAATAAAATCCCTAAATCGATCAGAGGGAAGAAGAAAGAAAGAAAGAAAAAGAATGGATATCCATGTGGTGGTCCTCTCCGGCGGTGATTCGAAGAGGCTGTCCCTGCTCCTATCGAAGGTGATCCCCAAGCCCCTCTTCTCCATCACCAATCGCCCCGTTCTCACCTACTGTCCTCAAGCTCCTCGATTCCAGCAACCTCAAAGACCTCATTATCGTCAGTTTTACGAACCCTAACTCCCTTTCTCGCTCACTCATTCCTACTGCCTTCATTCCTTCATAAATTTATTCATTCGCTCGCAGGTCATCGAGGGGCGAGACGCCGCCCTCTGCATAGACGGCTGGATCTCCGGCGCCTACGTTGACCGCCTCCACGTTGAGGTCCCTTCCTCACTTTTTTTCCTATCTTTTTCTACAAGACAAAACGATGGTTTTGGAACCTTCAGATTGTTTTTATTTAATGAAAACGTGTTTGATGCTTTAGTATTAGACCGATGAAACATATAGCTATGGATCCATGTTAAAACGTTAAAATGTGGTATAATTTGTTTGGGCTAAGCATAATGCCAGGATGTTTTCTTTATTGCAAGTATTGTGAGTTAATTTACGGACGCTCTAAGAGAGCCTAGCCGAGAAGGGGAGAGTCCTATTGACAATTTTTGTGAATCAATTTATGTTTCTCTCTTTGCAACTTATGTTCTTTAATACGACCTCATAAGAATTAGTACGTAGGAGGTGCAATATATATTGGCAACAATAGGACTAATCAAATCTTAAAAGTAACATCTAAATTTCACAACTAGCTACTACACTCTTACGTATATATGTCTTTGTTTCTATTACTTGTTGATTCTTGAGTTAATTTTCTCAACTTGTTTGTTATAATTTATTAAGTATACGTTGTGGATTGCATTAATTTTCTCAATTTGTTTATTATAATTTATTCAGTATACGTTGTGGATTGCAGCCCAACTTTGAAAAGCTCAGAAAAGCTGATCTAGGAGGCGGATGGTGCAAATAATTTTGGTGAATCTCAGGTCGATCATTTCAGTTGTCCATTAGGAACATGCCATTTGAAGACTTGTTATTGTTCGTTTGGTTATTGGAACTTTGAGGTTAGTGGCAATAATAAATCTTGCGGTATGTTCTCCAACTTGAAAAGGATTCTTTAGTTTCCATATGTATGCATGTTGAATTGTTTATCATTGCATCTTTTGCTGCAGTAACCAATTGCTATTAGTTATTTAATCTAGATGACGAATATGAAACATACTAGAATTCCGCTAGATATAATTTGTGAGAGTCTAGAACCTGCTCGCAAGGGTCGCATTCAAATCCTTAATCGCATGGAGCAGGAGATAAGTTCACCATGGAGCGCAAATGCTGGAGGTGCCCTACAATTAGGTTGGTCATTATTCTTTGTAATGGAACCTGCTTCTATGTTAGTTACCAAATACTTATTGGTCCTCTAAGTCGTAGTCTATTTGTGCTGCTACTTCCTATATAGTTACTTTGAAGCTCAGCAATGATGCTCTTCGATGCTTGCTTGCACCTCTAGGTTCTCACAGGAAAAGAATTGAAAGAGAAACAGGTCTGTTGTAATCTTTGTCATGTATTTGTTTATATATTACTTTAAGAAGCTGCAGATGAAGCATGTTGCAGGTCATGATTGTTTTGTTAATTTCTTAATATCCTATTACTGTTTATCGAGAAGATTTTTCTGTGGTAGAGATAAGGCTATTTTGTTGGAGTCGAAACAGTTCAGTTGCAAATCTTTTTATTTATTTATTTTTGTGTGTGAGAGCTTTTGTGGTTTTAAAGATGGTATCCTGCAAACAGCTGCCTGTCGAAAGGTCCATGCATTGATGCGCAACTTCTGGTCTTTCCAGGAGTTGCTTGCACTTTCTCATTCGATTTGTATGGTTAAACTTTGGGTAAACTTTCTTTGCCTGTTCCCTTGTGTTTGCTTAGAATCTCTCTGTATATCTCAAGTTCTTTATTTTTTTGTATTCTTTACTCCATGCTCACATTTCAGTAATCTGCTGTGATGTCTCTTTCCTAAACCGTAATCTGCTGTGATCATATGCGTGGTATTGACTAATTTATTCAAATCCTTGTTTGTTATAATTTATTCAAATCCTTGTTTGTTTGTTATACCGGTTAGTATGATCGAATGGCTGACTGCTTAAAGAGATTTTTTGGTGTTAACAAAAATATAATTAATTGGACATGTAAATTGATTAGCTGGTGAATGGATCTGTACCAGGTGCCTATGTTGCACGGATACAACTATGACACGATAAAATATGGGCGCCTAGAGAAGGATACATCATATATTTTATGTAGATTGAAATGTTTTTAACTTGATCATTTCTCAAATTCTAATGTCACAACAATACAAACTATTTATATCTATTCTAAACTTCTAGAGTAGTTTTCAATTCATTCTAAATCATAAGGTCGACATTAGGCTCAGTAGACTGTCAATATATATGGCTCAGGGATCATTGTGGACTACCGCTCGTCATTGGGCTTGCGACAAGCTAGAGCTGCCAGGCAAGCTTGTGGTGGTTGTAGTGCCCATTGGCATGATGTGCTTTTATTGCTAGCTCCAAGCATGATGAAGCCAATAGTTGGTCAGGTTTTATTGCTGGTGATGGGTTTGAAGGCAGTCACACGTGGAGGTGGACTTTTTATTGACTCTCTCAGCCTTGCTTCTGGTCCTCCATGTGGCTGCCACCTAAGTGATGGATCATATATATAGGCACCACCGCCTAGGACCACTGGCCATTGTTACTACATTTATTGTATCTGAACCAAATAAATATAAACATATTTGCATTTTGTAAGCAACCAAACATTCAAAATAAAGTTGGATTGATTTTAAGAAGGTAAACTAAGCAATGTGTTATAGGATATAGCTTAATGGATCTGTAGTTTTGCTTGATAATAACATCATGAGTAGACTTCACTATAATTTTGAACTGTGCTTATTCTCTGAACTACAGCCGTCTTTCCTAACTGAAAGACACCAGTTAAGTGTGTGTTTTCTTAACCTTTCTATGTGAGAAATACACCAATAGATGATTCCAACTCTTGAAGTTTTGTACATGCATTCCTGTTTTGGCTTGAGTGGATGCACTGTAGAAACCTGACAACTGTTAGCAGTTATTTATTGTTCAAACTATAACACACTGTTTGAGGTTGATTGAGTGGCGACACACTTTAGAAACCATTTCCTTTAGAAAATTAATTGAATAAATAGATTGAATGCTAACCTATTGACCGTCGTCTCTTTTATTCATTTTCAAAATTATAAGCCCTCTGCTGATGATAATAGTTGATTGTTCTGTAATTGATACTTCTGCAATTTGTTTCTTTATTTTTCTTTAGGCATACGTATTTAGTACCCAATTATATGTAAAATGCTCTATAATTATAGAAATAGATTTGTGAACTGAATGGTTCACCTGGATGACAGAATTATAAGCCTGTGTAAGTTGATCCATGTCCTTATATTAGTCAGAGTAACAATTAAGATATTAACTGCACACACGTAGGTATTTTGTCTATGTTTATATCACCTATATTGTTTCGTATACAGGCACGTCTGAAGGAGATTCATGCTAACTTATTGCGAAGGCATCTCAATCATTTGGAGCAGCCTGTAGAGACAGGGCAGAAGTTGGAAACAGATATGGAAACCGAGACTGAAAAAAAAGATGTAGAGAATGATGCAGATGGTAAGCCTTCGCCCAGTCAAATCACGTATTTCTACATATTGAGAATGTTTAGCTGATAAGATTCATGTGTAGATGCCCAACAACACTCTCCGGAGCCCATAATAGATGAACCAAGAGATGAGCCAGGGGAAGAAGCTGGCTCTTTCTCACCCCAGCTCTTGCATGGTGATTAAGATGAAGAAGCAATCGACCCTGAGGAGGATCGTGCCGAGCTGGTAATTTTCTCATAGGTTTCATTTGGGTAACTTTGCAACAATATTAATCAAACTATGATCAGTCACTTGAAACTAACCCATAAGCGAATCCAATTCATATAGTTTAACAAGTGATGTTTAGCTTATATTTTAATAATTTGATGTCCTTATGATGAAATGCCAAACTGACACTAGATATAACCTGCACTGCGCCTGGGATTTTAGAATTTTTTTTTAATTTTTGCTGATAAAATAATATGCATTCTAGGTTTATGTAAAATATTTGATCTTTACTGAAACAAACTTCACCGTCTCCAACTAGAAACCTGAATAAAATTCTTCTGAACAACCACTTCACTCTAGCCACATCCTACCATTTATTGTTTAACAGGACCGGAAACGTGAGGCTGTGATAATAGAACACCAGAAAAGGAAGCAAGAAGCACTGGCAGTCAAAGCAGCTGTACCTGATGACATGGAGATGAAACTATGTTTATGAAATGTTTATAAGTTCCTATCAGTTTTAGACTAGTTGACACTATAATTATCAATCATAAAAGTTGTTACTTCCATCCAAGTTTTGGATTTGGCGTGACTAGATGGATATGAAAGACTGAAACATCTGATACATATTGGTTGTAATTGTTTTTAACTTGGCTTGGTCCAAATTTATACCAAAATGAATATGAATTGAGGCAATAATGATTACATTTTTGGGCTTTGGACTGTAGATTTATGCCCATGAAGGTAATTTGCCGTGCAAGATACTTCCATTAGGTATCTGAGAAGCGATGAGTAAAATGCGAGCAATAAATTGTGCTAGTTTCTCTTTTATTGCAACAAGTCATCTCAAGGGTCTTTTTTTCTTGTCAATTAGTTTGCTGAGAACAATTCTTATAACATAATTTCATGTTTTATGTCAAAGAGGGACTTTTCTTGCAAGCCTTATTTTTTGTATCTATATGCTGGTAAGTTCCTTTTGTGGTTGGGTTCTATAGAATAAACTTCAATTTTTTGTGGTTGAGCCCCCTCTTTTTCCTCCTTTGATAAGAAACCGTGGAATGACAATTTTTTGTTATTGTTGGCAATACATGCTTCAATTATCCGTGCTTACTACACTACTTTATGCTAAGTGGCATTGGTACTAAATTTTTGGGTTGGTTTGGATTTGGTTGCAGAGACTTGGTCTGTTGTCATACTTTGTAGGCGCAAAGAGAGGAAGGATAACCATGTTATGCCTTAATAAATAGTTGTGTATTGTAATGTTATCAGAAATGCAGTTCTTTTCAACATAATGACTTTAGGTCAATATTAGGACTTCACTTAACATATATAAATTTGCATGTGTTATTATTATAAAATTGTGTTGTTAACCATTTTTTTTTGATACTTAAAGAGAAAGGGGGGATACCCCTCTTGCATGTGTCATTATTACAGAATTATGTGCTAAGTGAACAATTAGTATCCTTCTTAATTGATTTTTCTTTTGATGATTTGTACAGATTTCGTGCTAGTTTGAAAAATCAAATTTCTATTGTTTTAGTCCTTGTTTTTTACCTCTTACTTTTCATCGTGCAAGAAATAATAAATAAATGCACCAAGAAAGCTGGATATGGAGACAAATATGGAGCTCTTGCAAGTATTTTGGGATATTTAACATGGAAAATTCCTAGATGTTCCAACTTTCAACAGTTATCAAGGTACTCACTACAATATGTTTTTGTATATTTATAACTATGTTATAAAGGCACGAGAAATAGTATCCTATGTTATACAGGCACGGGAAAATAGTGTCTGTATATGAATCGTGTATATATGTGTATGTATCTTTATCCATGTCTGTGTTCGATTAATGTAGGAGAGGATTCTTATAGCCAACCACAAAAATGTGGGATAAACACAACTAAATATTTTTTTGAACTTTTTGCAGACTCCGTGGCCATTCCAACAATGAAAGATGTCACAAAGCTTGAAGCAATAATGACAACTAAGAGGAAGGGAATAACTATGGGGAAGCAAGAGGAGGAGGAGAAGATTATTATTCAAATTATTTTTACAACTCTCGAACATTTTGTTTATAATTGTAATTAATTTAGTAAAGATGTATAAACATACAACGATAATGTAAGACATTTGACTTTATCCGTCTATGTACCTTTGCTTTTATCTATTCTACAAGTTATTATGCTATGGGTGTTGGTTTACTTTCATTTATATTATAAAGAGTTTTACTTTCATAAATTCTTGAGGATTAAAATATTTATTTATATATCATATATTATTTCAAGCAAAATGCATATTTGAAATTTCATATAATCTGACAATTAAATAAAAGATGCCTGGATATATTAATATTATCCCAATTAGGAACACTTTTCTACCGTTCCAACACTAGAATACAATCTAGGTGTTCCGGTAAGAGGCATAAAATTTAATCTGAAATGCTTTGTCAGGAACACTTTTTTGGTGTTCCAACACTGGAACGCATTTAAAGCGTTCCAATAAATATTAATTGGAACGCCTTTTATCCGTTCCAAGAAATTTGGCAGCCCAAAAATAGGCACGGAATAAAGGTGTTCCTGAAATTTTTTGGAATGGATTTTCTCCGTTCCTAAATGGCTTTTTTGGATGGATATGTATAAATGTGCTAAGAAAGAGCTGAAAGCACTATAATCTAAGTTTAGTAAACAATCTTAAATATTAGAAGATATTAGAGATAAAACTTCTTCTAGTAACACGGATGATATTTCTTCTTTAAAATTGAGATTACATGACACTCTTGAGGAGCTTGAGAAAGCAAATTAAGATAATATAAAACTCAAAGATCTTTATGAATTAGAGAAAAAAAGTATAATATTGCGGCTCAGATAATAGATACACTCATGACCAAGTATAATAAAGTTTGTGATACCTCTAAAAAGTTAGAGACTAAACTGGGTAAACAGGTTGTCAAACCTATGACTCAAGTGAATACGAATCACACAGCTAAACACAAACACAAAACATCCAACACCACTAGAACTTTCAGAAGTCATGCATTCACATATAAATTTTCTCATAAGAAGTCATACTCCTTTTCAAAAACTCACATACATGATCTTCGAACTTCACCTAGCACAAACACATCTGCTACATGTCACTATTCTGGTATGAGAGAACATGTTTCACATTAGTATAAAATTAGGAAGTTAGTAGACATGCATATATATGTTTGGGTTCCTAAAACTAACACATCTGGACCTTCAAGAAAGTAGGTACCAAAGGTTACATCTTCAACTTGTGTTGTAGGTGGACCTACCTCATCTTTCTAGAAGCAAATGGATTCTCAATAATAGTTGCTCCAGACATATGACGGGTGATAATACTTTGTTTACAACTCTATCGATGAAGAAAGAAGGTTATGTCTCCTTTGGAAACAACTTAAAAGGATATATAATTGGTAATGACGACATAGGTACTTCTCCCTCTCCTATTATTAAAGATGTTTTTTTAGTACAGAATTAAAACATAACCTTCTGAGTATAAGTCAATTGACTCATCATGCTTATGGAATTAATGTTAAAGATAAATGCTTTATTTATGACGAAACTTCTGGAGTAATCTCTTTTGAAGGATTAAGAGAGGACAATATATATGTTTTATATCTATCAGAGAATACTAACAGTACAGGAAAGTGTCTATACACATCTCAAGGTGAAAGCTGGATATGGCATATGCGTCTTGGACATGTGACATGGATACTATTGCAAGATTGTCCACAAAAAAATTGGTAAGCGGCTTACCTGATATTACATTCAAGAAAGATATAGTCTATGCCAAGTATGAAAAGAACAAGGCATCCAGATTATCTTTCAAATCAGTAAACGTTGTAAGTACCTCTAGACCTCTTCAACTGGTACATATGGACTTATTTGGAACAAGTAGAGTCGCTAGTCTTGGTGGCAAGCTATATGCTTTTGTAATAGTTGATGAATATTCAAGATATACTTGGGTTTATTTTCTTGTAAATAAAAATGAGGCCTTTTCTGAGTTTATTTCTGTAAACCCCCAAAAATTTTAAAGATTTTTTTATTATTTTATATTAGCTTAAGTAATTTTTGGGAATTTTCATTTTATATATATATAGTCATAGTCATGACTAAATTTTGCAATGCAAATCGACTAGAAAAGATGGCACAAGCTAGTGCCGTTGCGTGCCATGACTAGTGTATTAGTAGTGCACCCTGAGTTTGGTTGTTTTAATATTCATTAATTTAAAAATTATTAGCTGGTATATGGTTATATAATTCATTGTCATGTTTATTTATATTAGAAGTAATTATAAATTATTTTTTGTTTAAACATAATAATAATAAGAGTTTCAATATTAAATATGTATTTTTCATATATGTAAATAAATACTTGTTACAAGTATTTTAGGAATTTTTAAAATTATATATTCTCATGATTTTGTAATCTTAGACTAGAACAACATATAGTATTGTGTGTGCTTAATATTATATAATAATACTATATAAGTATATGTACTCCAAGTCTATATATACATTGAAATTTTTTTCTTATTAAAAATATATTAGATTTTTTCTATTAGAAACTAGTCCTGATCTCTACTACTACTACTTTATATAAATATTAGAAGAGGAAAAAGAAAGGAAAAAACAATCAAACCTATAACTCACGAGAT
Source organism: Iris pallida (assembly GCA_029216955.1). NCBI lineage: Eukaryota > Viridiplantae > Streptophyta > Magnoliopsida > Asparagales > Iridaceae > Iris > Iris pallida. The sequence continues at coordinate 14,381,832 of JANAVB010022397.1, forward strand.
TATCAAAATCTCGTGAGTCACCCTCACACAAAAACTCCAGCAAGCCAAGCTCTGAAGAACATGGCTCCAACCAAGTTCAATCCTAATTAATTAACTACTCCAAAGTCGATCAAATCTATACCAAATCATTTCGAATTTTATTCCTTCTAATCTCTACTTGATTGTCCTCAACTAGAACTATGAATCCAGGCCTAAACCCTATCCAATTCCTCAAAAGAGATTCTCGATTTTAAATGCACTTATAACTCTTCGGAAAACTTCTTTTGAAGAAAACCTAACAACCCCCGCTCGAGACCGCCCTAGACCTTCCTGGAGCATCCCTGCACCCTCGCGCGTCTTCTCGACCGATTGCACGCCGCCTTCGACCATCGCATCGCCGGAGACACGCTCAAACCTACGAGAAACAGGAGTGCCCTGTTTCAAAACCGACAGCCAGGTACCAAACTTCCCACCTATGTATCTCTGTAATTACTCAATTAAATTTTGATCTCGTTAGTCCAACGTGTAGCTGACTTGACCCTCTCAAAACCCCTTCAAAAAGAATTGAGTACCCTAGTATTTTGCTCGAAAATTTGAACCAAAGTTGCCCAAAAAATTGTCGAAAATAGATCAGTTTAGGAGTTTAAAACCCTAAATTGGAAGACAAGTTTTTGTCGACTCTTCGACAGTGTAGAAATTCGAATTAAACAAACCGGTAGACAACATATATAAGATGAAAATCCAACTTGTAGTTTTATTTTTCATCTATTAGATTTCGCTTAAATCAGATTCAAATTTAGGGAAAAAATACTTTTTGAACTACAAAATTTGATAAAAAAATTTGATACAGCGTGCGCCCCGACAAACTAGGTGACAGTGGTCATAAATCATAAGTATTGAAAGACGCGTATGGATGTTGTCGATATGCGAGAATCGACGAAACTCGATTTCGTTGTGCGTGTGTGACGAAATCGAAGCGTATCCGTCGAGATACCCCGTATCGGCCACTTTACAAACTAGGCCATAACTTTGTGCATGTTCGTCGTATCGAGATGAAACTTGCGCCAATAGGAACGTATCATTTTTTTGGTCCTGTATGCCAACTTGGTCCGATTCTTAGAAGGTCGATCGAAATGCCTTTTTGGCCGGCCCGAGACTTGATCCAACGGGCGAAATTGTGTATGGCCTGCCGGAATCCAACTTTGGACATACGGTTTAGTTCGTCTCGTCAAACCGGAACCGTAAACATATAGTTTGCTGACTTTTGAGACCGTAGGTACTGGCACGCATTTCGATGCAAAATGGGTCAACGATGTACATCGATTTGATCCGAAATTACGATTTTGTCCCTGTGTCCAGAATTGGACTTTTGGGTAGGCGTTTCAAGACATATCTTTTATACCAAAAATGTTCGTAATATTTGTTTCAGCATCCAGAGCTGTTTGTGAATTTTGACTTTCGTTGTTGATGATTCTGACTATTAGATTTTGCTACTTCTCGCAACACCCTCAGGCAAGATACATTATCATTCGTTGTTTATTTATTATTTTGTCTGTAAAATAAACTGTACTATATTGTCGTAATTAGATAGATTATACTGTGTAGTTTTGTTTCCCGTACTTACTATTTTATGCATATTAACCTTAGATTTAAGGGACCACCCTTATTTGTGTTGCATTCATTAGCCTTGACATGTTGTACCACGAAGTCGCGGATCGCATATAAAACTCGGACATGTGTGACTGGCTGGCCACCAGTACGTATAAGTCGTACGATAGGAATAACGGCTAATAGTATTTGCATGATTAGTTTGACTTAGCGGTTAATAGAGGTTATGTGTTGTGGATACAACATAGTAGGCATGGGGCGGGAAGGACAATTCCTCAGCGTATGGGCTACTATACACTTTAACTTTTGTGATCCGGAAGCTCCGCTGGAGATACGGTGTGAGATGACCCTTTATTTTACTGACGGCCACTGATGTTCTGCGGAACATCATGCTCTTACTTATTGGGCCTTTGGTGTCCCAAAGGGTGACCATGCCGATCCCATTCTAGCTAGAGCCCATGCGTTGGAGGTTTATTCTTAAAACCGCATTCACTTAGAACGGTTAGGATCCCTTATCCGTTAGGTATGAGTACTTTCGGTTTGGGTACTTATATCTGACCGTGGCTTGGAACAGTAACTTATCGCAGACTAATTTGCCACATCTTGTCCTTATTTGGTTGTAGGTATGGCTCACTACTTCGATGAGAAAGTACTGAATCTTGTTGTGGTCCGGATACCATATTAGATTTTTGGCATGGAAAGATATTCATCGTAGATTAGGGTGCCTTCTGCTGTCCTTGTTTGGTTGGGGGGATGGACGCTAATTCAATGGTGTGTATTGGACCATGTTATAATCCAATTGACTTATTTATTGAGCAGTTTATACTCAGTATTATGGCATGATATTATGTGTCTTGTTACGTCCCTCTGAGGACCTGGTGATCTCTCCAGGTGTGTTTCTTGTCTTCTGCATATATTTTAGCCGAGGTCGTGATCTTCTCCATTCCTTTAAAGATGACGTGTCTTGGATCTTTCTTGCTACCTTCGCTAAATTATTTCAAATGTCATGTACTTCTTTTCTTTAAATTGGTTGGTAGTTGATGTGTCTCCGCCCAACATATTGTACAAAGATAATTCATGGTTATTATATGATATCTTTTATTCTTTTATTTTTTGGATGAGATTAGTTAGCTGTGTTTTTACTACATTTACAGCTTACGTATATTTATTATACGGCTGGTATGTCTACGTTCCTAGTCCTACGTATTTTGGGACTAGGACGTTACATGTTTTTGTGGTGGCCCATGCAGGTCAAGACCAATTGTTTGGTTATTTTACCGTACCAAGCAAGCCTGCGTATATGATTAGAGTATAGGATCTCATCCACATACTGGACCTCTTACCTCGATTCCATTCTTGAACTCTCACTTGACTCATTGATTGCATCTTGATTGATCCCTTCTATCGTAAATCTTATTTTTCTTTTGTGCTTGATAGGGGTTAGAAGAATAACTTGCAAGCCTCATTGGTTCAATTACACTATTAGTTGAATTCTTATAAGTTGGGTAGAGTGCCTCACGACCTAAGTATTGCTTTCATCCTTATGACCCATTGTGGAGGATACTACTTGGATTACCTAGACTATAAATCCTTAGAGGACCATATCTTATTTTATCGACCAAAGCCTTAGAAAATAAGATAATAGGACATCTGTATAGGCCAACCACCGGACAAGACTTAGATTCTTAAGGACTTGAACTATTTAGATTTCCTTGCATCATTATCTAGCGTACTTATATTTTGGACTAGCTTGACTAATGCCGCTATTATAGCCTAGTTTTGTGAGCTTGCTTTCTCTATCGAGCTTGATAAAGGACAGTATTTTATTGAAGGCCTCCACTAACATATTGTCTAATCAGAACTGGTGTATGATGGTCTGATCAACCTAGTGCACTTGGTTCGCTCTTCTTATGAATACCCTACACGGATTAAGAAATAGTTAACAAATATACTTGCCCTCTAGGATCTCATCCGTGTATGCCTTGACGACTCTCTTTTGAACTATTCAATCATCTTCAAACCCCGTATTTGTATTCGACCTTACCTTCCTTGAGCTCCTTATTGTTTTCGTCGTTCACCTATTTTAGAAAGATGAACACTCGTACTTGATATCCCCTTTAGCTGCCCTATCACCTATGGTCGGATAGTTGTATATACACAAGTATAGCTAACCATCGGCCAAGCCAAGTGATTATAACCCTGCCTTGAGTCACTTGTCGTTCCTTCGACCCTAAATCTGTTACCGTGATCTTCTAATCATTCAAAATTTAGATTGACTAAAATTGTTTCCTTAATCGTGCCCCAAACTTAGACGACTATCATACCACTTTCTCTCTAAAAAATCATGTACCCTGGATCTCTAATCATTTATCTTGAATTCTTAACACATACTCTTTATATTTCTTGTGTTAAACCATCATTTATTTTTCCAACCCTTATCCGACCAGGCAGCACAATTTAGGCAGGCTAGACAATAGGTGAATAGACAAGGGCAAGGGCCAGTATTTACCATGGTTGTGATAGACACCCATCCCAAGATTAGCGATCTAGCAGGTATTATTCTAGTTATACCATTTTTATTTATTCTGACATGACTTAGCATTAGAACTGTCACGACCAACTCCCGAATAATCAGACACGAGTCGGACACGCCCAGCCTTCGTCGTTGGACACGACGAAGTAAGCTGTACCAATCTAAGGAAATCTAACCAAATAATCAAGACAAGTACAAATCACAGCATCTATAAACGTATCCCAAAATCAGAGTAAAGTACAAGTCTCAGAATTATTACATTCCAGCAATGAAAGTAAAGCCTACTAGTCTCAAAATACAAGGAAATGTAAGCTACTAAGGTAAAGCTCTAGGCTTCAGCAGCCTCTAAGTCAAGAGCAACTCCAGCTGGCTCTACAGCATCTATTGGCTCTCGGCCATAATAAGTGTCGCACAAAGCCTCTAACTCACCTGCAACATATCCTAGTTAGGAGCGGAGCAAAGTACAGTTCTAGGTAATGAACAAGAACATAATATAAAACTAAGTACATGGGTATATGAATATGAATACAGGAAAGTACAGAAAAGTAATACAGGAAATAAAGTACAGGAACTACAGAACAGGAATATAAAGTACAGGAAATGTAAAGTACAGGAAATGTGATGTACAGGAATGAAACTATAATCCTGAAGTACAAGACATGATAAGTACACCATGTTTGAAATACAACTAGTCCATGTGACCGGCTGGGGGAGTACAGGAGTACATGAATATGGTACGGCTTAGGGCCCGCGTGCACGATGCGAGGCCTAAGCTATCTACATGAATATATTAACCGAGGTTTGGTCACATGGCTAGTGTATTTTCCCACCCGACATAAGCAAGTACAAGAACAGGAATACAGGAGTACAGGGGTACATGATATCGTGTCATGACGTGTCATAAGAAAGGTACAAGATATATAAATGTACAAGACTGTAGAAAAGTACTTGCCTTGCTCTGGAAAGGTACTGGTAAACAATAGAGCTAGATATCTTCCTGTTTTAATAATTTACAAGTTGGTTAAGCTATGAATAATATCCTAGTCAATTATCTTATAAAATATTATGATTACACCACTTAGCTAACTCCTATTTATATAACACTCATTAACCATAAGTAATTTATTATATTCTAGTTAGCTACACATAATTGCCAAGAACTAAGTTATTGCTTTAGAAAATGATTTTTGGACCTAAATGACAACTAACAGTTACTGTAACCCATAATTTAAGAAAGATGGCATTTATATTATAAAGTTACCATCAAGGTGACAGATAAAATTTCCTAGAATTTGTAATTTCTTGAGATAACTTCTTAAAACAATCCTTAAATCCTAATGTTACCTTCACCAACTATTTCGAGGAAAGAGATAAGTAAAACACACTCTTAATAAAACATGATACTTTAAAACTAGTTTCAACTCTTCAATCCAGCCAGCTGCCCCAAACTCTATAACATTAACTTATAATACTATCATCTGATCATAACATTTGAATAACAAGTTCAATATACCAAGGAAAATGTACTGATAACAGCTAGTAGTTAGAGTTCAAACTCAGCAATTCCATTGCTTAATATGCCACACACACACCAATAAATCTAGAGTATACTCATTTCAATCAACCCCAACACCAGCCCATACAATGTACAGTATAAATAAAAGAATATATAATTCAAAAGAAAGACAAAATAGGGTCTAATTGCAACTATAGACTACTACTGCACTCTGCCACAGAAATAATATTTTGCTACCCCAAATCCACTTAACAACCTGGTTGGCCAAGTCAAAAAAATGCAGCAGGACACGAACCACACAGCAGGACACGGTCACGCAGCAGGACACGGTCATACAGCAGGACACAGTCACAAGCCAACTTATACTCCTTATGAGTACAACATAGGGTTTTGATAACCCGCACCTGGACACGACCACAACTTGCTCACGAACACAGACACGACACGAACGAGAGCAGATCCTCAGATACGATCCAACACCAAATAAAAGTTGACACGAACGCACGACCCAATGCACAGAAATGAACACCACACCAGAATTATAATCGATCATAAAACAATTCCAAAATATGAAGAGGAAGTAAAATGTTACCTGCTGAGAAGAGGAATTAAATTTCTCAAGAACAGACGAACCCGACACGATCTCGCTCAGGACACGAATTCCTACTCCACATATTTAAAACAAGGAAAGTACAGAATTAAGATTATATTAAAAAAAATATACCGAAAGAAATCAAGAGTACGAGTGTTACGTACTCACAGTCAAATAATGACAATCAATCCAATTCTGAAGTTCTTCCAAACTAAAGATCCAACTCAGATTTCCTAAGAACACTAAACTCAGAGAAAATAAGGGTTGATCAACTACTGACCGATTTCCCAAATTTGAATTGAAGGAGTGCAGTTGATTTCTTACCAGAGATCATGGATCTGAACTGAATCGGATTTAGATCAGTCAATTAGTTCTGCCGAGCTCATTATTCGATTTTACGAGATCAGAGGAAACCTAACATATGAGGTGAAGAAAATAAGAATAGATCTGGACAAGAATTCATGAAGATGACCAGCTCAAGAACTCACCGTCATGAAGATTGACGGAGAAGAAGAAGAGTATCGCCGTCGAGGAACCGTCCTGGGAGGCGCTACTGTGGTGAGTCACAGTCGTCGAGAGTAATCGTCGACGAAGGGGGTGATTCAGTCGAAAGGAGAGGGCCATCGTTGCTGTCGTCGAAGACTCGCCGATATCTTCAAAGATGATGTCGAACCCTAGTCGCCGTCGTCGTCGATGACCATCGCCGGGAAGAAATTAGGGTTAAGCGAGATTGGGGAAAAGAGAGCTCTGGCTAGGAGAAAGAGTTCTCGGGAGAAGGAAAAATTTGGAAAAATTATGAGGCTGAGTAAAAACTCTCTCTCCTCCAATTGGTTTTAAAAGGATTGAATGGCAACTTTGCGAACCCCCCCTCCGCTACAATACATTTTATATAGGTCCCTCCTGATATGAATAATTTACAAAATAAACCCTTTCCTTTTCATTATTTATAAGATCTATTAGAAATCAGTTAGAATATTAAATGGTGGACCCCAAAGTTTGTTATAACAAACTTTTAAATTTAAAATAATTCCTGTCCTGCCAATTTCCCTCCAAAAGTATAAATTAAAAATATTTATTGTTTCAAAACCAAAACTTATTATTATTAGAAGAAATCTTTAATTTCTCTAAAATAGGAAAGTGGAGTTACAAATCTCTCCCCCTTGAAAAATTTTGTCCTCAAAATTCGAAGACTCACAAAAATTAAATCTCAAAGTCAGGAAAAGATTCAAACACCAGTCATTTATTGAAATCAGATTTTCGAACACTAGAATACAATCAAGTAAACAAGCTAGGATAGCGCTCTCGCATCTCATCCTTGCGCTCCCATTTGGACTCTTCCAGAGAGTGGTGTCTCCACATGACGCGGACAAGTGGAATAGTCTGGTTCTGCAGGTGCTTCTCCCTCCGATCAAGGATCTCCACTGGCTGCTCCACGTAAGTCAAGCTCGGACCCAACTCTAGCTCTGAATAGTCCACCACATGACTCGAATCTGGAATGTAGCGTTGAAGCTGAGACACGTAGAAAACATCGTGTACTCCCTCTAAGCTGGCTGGAAGTGCTAGTCGATACGCCACCTCGCCAATCCGTACCGTCACATCGAGAGGTCCGATGTACCTCGGATTGAGCTTCCTGTCTCTGCCGAATCTGATAACGCCCCTGGTCGGTGATATCTTCAGGAATACTCTATCTCCAACCGCAAACTCTAGTGGCCGTTTGCTGTTGTTCGCTATATTCCAGACCAACTTTGAGACGCTCTCTGATCTGTCTGACTTTCTCGTCTGAGTCTACTACCATCTATGGCCCAAGCAAAGCCCACTCACCAACGTTGTTCCAAGATAAAGGTGTGCGACACCTCCGCCCATATAGCACCTCAAACGGGGTCATCTCGATGCTAGCCTGATAACTGTTGTTATAGACAAACTCCACCAGATGCAAATGATCTTCCTACGAACCGCCGAAATCAAGTGCGCAAACCCGTAGCATGTTCTCCAGTGTCTAAATGGTCCTCTCGGACTGCCCGTCTGTCTGTGGATGATAAGCGGTGTTGAACTTCAACTGTGACCCCAAGCTCAACTGTAGGCTCCTCCAGAAATATGATGTGAAGCGGCTATCCCTGTCTGAAATAATGCTCACCGGCACCCCGTGAATCCGTACAATATGTCGCATCTAGAGGTCTGTAAGCTTCTCGGCCGACAGCCCAACATTGAACAGAATAAAATAAGAAGACTTCGTCAGTCTGTCCATGATCACCCAAATAGCATCCTTACCGCTGGGCGTACGCGGTAAACCAGAGACGAAGTCCATGGTAATATACTCCCACTTTTATTCCAGAATAGGTAAAGGCTGGAGTAATCCTGGTGGTCTCTGGCGCTCCGCCTTGACTTGCTGGCATACAAGGCATCTGGAAACAAATCTGGCAACCTCTCTCTTATTCCATACCACCAAACATACTCTCGTAGATCCTTGTACATCTTGGTAGACCCAGGATGAATAGAATACTGCGACTGATAGGCTTCCTGCGTAACTTCCACCTGCAGATCCTTGGGCACACACAACTGGTTCCCGTGCCTCAGGGATCCATCCTCTGCAATGGTGAAGTCATCGAGCAATCCTGCCTCTATCTGGCCTCTGAGACATCGGAGTCCCTCATCTAGAAACTGGGCCTCCTTGATCTTCTCTAACAGTCCTGACTGTATCTGCATGTGCATCAGCTGTCCTCCTACTCCTGGTAGAACAATCTCGATCCCCAGGCTCTCAAGATCCTCCAAAAGATGTCGGTCCATAGTAAGAAACATAGCAACAGGATATCGACTAAGAGCATCTGCTACCACATTCACTTTCCCAGGATGGTACTGCAGATTGATGTCAAAATTCTTCATGAGTTCCATCAATCTGTGCTGCCTCATATTCAGCTCCTTCTGAGTAAAAATATACTTCAGGCTTTTGTGATCCGTGAAGATGTCCACTCTCTCTCCATACAAGTAGTGTTTTACAGTTTCAAGGCAAAAATACTGCTGCAAGCTCCAAGTCATGTGTAGGGTAATTCTTCTCATGAGGCCTCAACTGTCTAGACTTCTCATGAGGCCTCAACTGTCTAGAAGCAAAAGCAATGACCCTCTTTTTTTGCTCAAGCACACATCCCAAGCCCTTCCCTGAAGCATCGTTGTAGATGACGAATTCTCCCGATCCATATGGCAAAGCTAGAACTGGTGATGTCGCAAGTCTTCTCTTTAATTCTTCAAATGCTGACTGGCAAGCATCGTTCCAGATGAACTACTCATTCGCGTTAGCTTGGTCATCGGCTCCGCTATCTTGGCAAAATCTTTCATAAACTTCCTGTAGTATCCTGCTAGCCCCAGGAAACTACGAATCTCTACTACTGACTTGGAGGTGCCCATGCTTCCACTGCTTCAATCTTCTTAGGATCCACAGAAATCCCCTCTCCAGTCACCACATGCCCTAAGAACTCCACTTTGTCCAAGAAAAACTTATATTTTGAGTGTTTCCCGCACAACTTTTCCTTCCGCAGAATCTCCAACACAATCCACAGGTGCTCCACATGCTCTTCCTCGGTCTTCGAATATATCAGAATGTCGTCAATGAAGACTACGACAAACTTGACCAAATACTTATGAAAAACTTTATTCATCAAGTAAATAAACACTGCTAGGGCATTGGTGAGTCCGAACGGCATCACCAGGAACTCATACTGGCCGTATCGGGTGTTGAAAGCTGTCTTCAAAATATCCTGCTCCCGAACCTTCATCTGATGATATCCCGACCGAAGGTCAATCTTGGAAAAAACCTTCGCTCCACTAAGCTGATCAAACAGCTCATCAATCCGCAATAAAGGGTATTTATTCTTAATGGTGATGTTATTAAGTGCACGGTAATCAATACACATACTCACAGTCCTATCCTTCTTGGGCACGAAGAGTACCGGTGCTCCCCAGGGTGAAGCACTGGACCGAATAAAACTCTTGCCCTCCAACTCATCAATTTGAGCCTTCAACTCTGCAGCTTCCTTCGGGTTGAACTTGTAGCAATGCTGGGACTCCGGCGCTGATCCGGGCAATAGGTCGATGCTGAACTCCACATCTCGATCTGGTGGCAATCCTGGCAACTCCTCGAAGAAGACGTCGAGATACTCTACAATCAGCGGGTGTGGCAACTCCTGGTCTTCTACAACTGCTCCGAAGTAGACTCCCTCTGGCCTCTCTGCAACTCGTCTGCTGATCTCGAACGGTGGAACTCCAGGCGGGCTGAAATTTACCTTCCCTTCATGGCAGTCTATTACGGCAAACTGCTCGCCCATCCAGTCGATGCCGAGGACTATATCAAATCCGAGCAATGGCATCACTAGAAGTCGAGCCGTAATCTCCCTTCCAGCTATAGTGATAGGTCAATCTACCATCTCACTGATTGGCACTACCCCTCCTTCGTCATAATCCGACAGTTCCTCCTAGTGGGCTTAGGTGTGAAGCCGTGTTTATGTAGAAACTCATATGATATAAAGCTATGTGTGGCTCCAGAATCAAATAATGTAATGGCAGGAAATGAATATAAAAGTATAGAACCTGTGATCACATCTGGCACTGCCTCATCCTCCTCAACCGCAGCCATGACGTAAGCACGTCCCTGCTGTGGTGGTCCCCTCTGCTGCTGGTGCTGTACAAAATACTGCTGTTGGATAGGTAAAGCCGGAACCCTCTGTGGTGCAGCTGGTAGAGCTCTGGGTAGTGCAGGTGGTGGTCCTCCAGCTCCTCTAGATCCTTCCGTCATCGAGTTACAGCCTGTGGGCAGTCACTCATCTGATGTGCGTCTGAACCGTAAAATAAACAGAGCCTGAGCCTCTTGCGGCACTCGTCGAAGCAGTGTCCCGGCCGGGTAACAGAAAGTGCAAGTAGCTGGCTACTGCTATCTCTGTGGCTGTTGTGTAGAAGCTCTGGCTGGACAGTGATGCTGCTGTGCCGACTGCTGTGGCCTTGCCTGAATCTGAGTCTGGACCTTCTTCGCTGGTGCCTGGAAACTGCTGCTGCCAATACCTCGGTCCCTCTTCAGCTTCGGACCTGCCTCCTTCTCTACAGCCTGAGCAATCTTGAGGATGCTCGCATATGTCGTCGCCTCACTAATCGCCACCGTGTGTCGCAACTCCCTGGTGAGACCCTTCTTGAATCTCCAAGCTCTGTCCTCTGGTGCTTTGACTAGGTTCTTCGCGAACCTGCTGAGTCAAGTAAACTCTGAAGTGTACTCCGCAACTGTCATAGTCCCCTGCTGCAGCGTCTCGAACTGCATCCTGAACTCATCCCGCTCTACATCTGGGAAAAGCTTCTCCTTGAAAAGAGTTTTAAAATCTGTCCAAGCCACCTGGTGCTCCGCCAACTGGGGCTCCTCCCGGTACCAAGCTCTGGCCAAATCAAAGAGTCGCATACTCGCCACCTCCACCTTCAGGTCATCCGGGATCCGTGCCATCTTTAAGGTCCTCTCCGCATTCTTCTGCCATTGGTCCGCATAAACGATCCCCTCGTTGCCCCCAAAAGTCCATCGGGCAGAGGTTCTGATAGTCCATGGTCATCACTGGTCTCGATGCTGCTGGTGCTGCTGGTGCTGCTGGTGCTGCTGGAGCTGGTACTGCCGGCTCTCTGGTCCTGAGCGCATCTACAACTGTCGCCCAAAACTGTACTGCCTGGTGGTTCTGGGCCTCCATAAACTGCTGGAACATAGCCATCACCTAAGCGCCGTTAAAGTTATCGTCGGAGGTAGCGGCGAAAAGATAGGAGGTGGTAGAGGAAGCTGATCTACTGGAGCATCTGGTGCAGGCTGATCCGAGCTGCCTGTAACTCTTGACTGATCAGCGGTCTTCCTCATAGCGACCATCCTGCAACAAAAAACAACTTCGTAATTGATAAAAACCTATCCTACCAGAAATGTAAATGTTTTATAATATCCATATATACCCGATGTACCCGATTTCCTATGATGTGGCTCAAGTTTCCCTAGTTTAAATCAAGTCCCACAATAATACTCTAATACCTAGGTACTATTAGGACAGACCTGCATGGGCCACTACTAAAAATATGTCACGACCAACTCCCTAATTATCAGACACGAGCCGGACACGCCCAGCCTTCATCTTCAGATACGACGAAGTAAGCTATACCAATCTAGGGAAATCTAACCAGATAATCAAGACAAGTACAAATCACATCATCTATAAACATATCCCAGAATCAGAGTAAAGTACAAGTCTCAGAATTATTACATTCCAGCAATGAAAGTAAAGCCTACTAGTCTCAAAATACAAGGAAATGTAAACTACTAAGGTAAAGCTCTAGGCTTCAGCAGCCTCTAAGTCAAGAGCAACTCCAGTTGGCTCTATAGCATCTATTGGCTCTCGCCATAATAAGTGTCGTACAGAGCCTTCAACTCACCTGCAACATATCCTAGTCAGGAGCGGGCCAAAGTACAGTTCTAGGTAATGAACAAGAACAAGATATGAAACTGAGTACAGGGGTACATGAATATGAAATACAGAATGAACAGGAAAGTACAGGAAAGTAGTACAGGAAATAAAGTACAGGAACTACAGTACAGGAATATAAAGTACAGGAAATATAAAGTACAGGAAATATGATGTACAGGAATGAAACTATAATCCTGAAGTACAAGACATGATAAGTGCACCATGTTTGAAATACAACTAGTCCATGTGACCGGCTGGGGTGAGTACAGGAGCATGTACAGGAGTACATGAATATGGTACAGCTTAGGGCCCGCGTGCACGATGAGCCCAAGCTATCTATATGAATATAGTAACCGGGGTTTGGTCACATGGCTAGTATATTTCTCCACTCGACACAAGCAAGTACAAGAACAGGAATACAGGAGTACAGGGGTACAGGATATCGTGTCATGATGTGTCACAAGAAAGGTACAAGATATGTAAATATACAAGACCGTAGAAAAGTACTTACCTTGCTCCGGGAAGGTACTGGTAAACAATGGAGCTGGATATCTTCCTGTTTAATAATTTACAAGTTGGTTAAGCTATGAATATATCCTAGTCAATTATCTTATAAAATATTATGATTACACCACTTAGCTAACTCCTATTTATAGAACACTCATTAACCATAACTAATTTATTATATTCTAGTTAGCTAAACATAATTGCCAAGAACTAAGTTATTGCTTTAGAAAATGATTTTTGGACCTAAATGACTACTAACAGTTACTGTAACCCATAATTTAAGAAAGATGACATTTATAGTATAAAGTTACCATCAAGGTGACAGATCAAAATTTCCAAGAATTCGTAATTTCTTGAGATAAATTCTTAAAACAATCCTTAAATCCTAATGTTACCTTCACCAACTATTTCCAAGAAAGAGACAAGTAAAACACACTCTAAATAAAACATGATACTTCAAAACTGGTTTCAACTCTTTAATCCATGCTGCCCCAAACTCTATAATACTTTATAATATATCTGATCATAACATTTGAATAACAAGTGAATATACCAAGAAAATGTACTGATAACAGCTAGTAGTTAGAGTTCAAACTCAGCAATTCCATTGCTTAATATGCCACACACACACCAATAAATCTAGAGTATACTCATTTAAATCAACCCCAACACCAGCCCATACAATGTACAGTATAAATAAAGAATATACAATTCAAAAAGATAGACAAATTAGGGTCTAATTACAATTATAGACTACTACTGCACTCTGCCACAGAAACAACATTCTACACCCCATATCCACTTAACAACCTGGCTGGCCAAGTCAGAAAAATTCAGCAGGACACGAACCACCAGCAGGACACGGTCACGCAGCAGACACGGTCACAAGCCAACTCATACTCCTTGAGTACAACACAGGGTTTTGATAACCCGCACCTGGACACGACCCCATCTTGCACACGAACACAGACACGACACGAACGAGAGCAGATCCTCAGACACGATCCAACGCCAAATAAAAGCCGACAAACGCACGACCCAATGCACAAAAATGAACACCACGCCAGAATTATAATCGAGCATAAAACAATTCTAAAATATGAAAAAAAAAACGTTACCTGCTGAGAAGAGGAATTAAATTTCTCAAGAACAGACGAACTCGATACGATCTCGCTCAGGACACAAATTCCTACTCCATATTCAAAACAAGGAAAGCACAGAATTAAGTTTATATAATAAATATACCGAAAGAAATCAAGAGCACGAGTGTTACGTACTCACAGCCAATATGACAATCAATCCAATTCTGAAGTTCTTCCAAACTAAAGATCCAACTCAGATTTCCTAAGAACGCTAAACTCAGAGAAAATAAGGGTTGATCAACTACTGACCTATTTCCCAAATTTGAATTGAAGGAGTGCAGTTGATTTCTTACCAGAGATTAAGGATCTGAATGAATCGGATTTAGATCAGTCAATCAGTTCTGCCGAGCTCATTATTCGATTTTACGAGATCAGAGGAAACCTAACATATGAGGTGAAGAAAAAGAATACATCTGGACAAGAATTCATGAATGACCAGCTCAAGAACTCACCGTCATGAAGATTGACGGAGAAGAAGAAGAGTATCGCCGACGAGGAACCGTCCTGGGAGGCGCTGCGTGGTGAGTCACTATCGCCGAGAGTAATCGTCGACGAAGGGGGTGATTCAGTCGAAAGGAGAGGGCCACCGTTGCTGTCGCCGAAGACTTGCCGATATCTTCAAAGATGATGCCGAACCCTAGTCGCCGTCGTCGTCGATGACCATCGCCGGGAAGAAATTAGGGTTAAGCGAGATTGGGGAAAAGAGAGCTCTGGCTAGGAGAAAGAGTTCTCGGAGAAGGAAAAATTTGAAAAATTATGAGGCTGAGTAAAAACTCTCTCTCCTCCAATTGGTTTTAAAAGGACTGAATGGCAACTTTCGAACCCCCCCCCCCGCTATAATACATTTATATAGGTCCCTCCTGATATGAATAATTTATAAAATAAACCCTTTCCTTTTCATTATTTATAAGATCTATTAAAAATCAGTTAGAATATTAAATGGTGGACCCCAAAGTTTGTTACAACAAACTTTCAAATTTAAAATAATTCCTGCCCTACCAATTTCCCTCCAAAAGTATAAATTAAAAAGTATTTATTGTTTCAAAACCAAAACTTATTATTATTAAGAAATCTTTAATTTCTCTAAAATAGGAAAGTGGAGTTACAAGAACCATACATTCACTAGCTTAGCCAACATGCATGAGCACTACCTTCGATACCATTAGAAATCTCATGACCATAGTCTAGCAAGCTTACAATAGAAATTCATGAGTCGTTAGAAATTCTTGCATGACGTGCCTTAGAATCTGTGACCCCGTCGATAGCCCTCGTATGCTATAGAAGAGAGTGAATTATTCAATCTCTACATATATTTTGAACTTGACACGTTTTCTCCGACTGGGTTAATAAATCAAGTGGTTTATAACGTCTATTTCTACCGATATCATTTTGATACCTCTAGCGTGACTTTGATATTTGCAGCACAGCACTAGTCATTTTCTTCCAACAAATTTCACCTACGTGAACTAGACGAGCCACTCTACACAAATGACATACATGTCCAACACAAACACACCATCTTGCGCTCTATTTCAACTACACCACTTGGATGACACATTTTCCCTTAGAACAAACTATGGATGCCTATTTTTGTCCCAATTGATCTTTAACCATGCAATACCACCCATTTCCTCAAACGAACTGTATACCCATGATCCATGCAATACTAAGAATACCCTATCTGGTAGACTATGGTGTCAGTTCAGATTTTATCATGACCATCCTCTTCCTCTTTACAAAAACTGAGTTATGATGTACCCACTCTCCCTTCGTATTCAGCCTCACTATATTTTTTTATTGTTATATTTTTATAATAATATTTATTTTAATTTCGAGGATAAAATTTTTAGGATGTAAACCCCCAAAAGTTTTAAAGATTTATTATTTTATTTTATTAGCTTAAGTAATTTTTGGGAATTTTTCATTTTATATATATAGTCATAGTCGTGGCTAAATTTTGCTACGCAAATCGACTAGAAAAGATGGCACAACTAGTGTCGTTGCGTGCCATGACTAGTGTATTAGCAGTACACCCTGAGTTTGGTTGTTTTAATATTCATTAATTTAAAAATTATTAGCTGGTATATGGTTATATAATTTATTTTCATGTTTATTTATATTAGAAATAATTGTAAATCAATATTTGTTTAAAAATAATAATAAGAGTTCCAGTTAAATATGTGTTTTTCATATAAGTAAATAAATACTTGTTACAAGTATTTTAGGAATTTTTAAAAGTATAATTCTCATGATTTTGTAATCTTTGACTAGAATAATATAGTATTGTGTGTGCTTAATATTATAATAATACTATATAAGTATATGTACTCCAAGTCTATATATACATTGAAAAAAATTCTTGTTAAAAATATTAGATTTTTTTTCTAGTAAAAACTAGTTCAGATCTCTACTACTACTAGTTTATACTAAATATTAGAAGAGGAAAAAGAAAAGGAAAAAAAACAATCAAACCTATAACTCACGAGATTATCAAAATCTCATGAGTTACCCTCACACAAAAACTCTCGCAAGCCAAGCTCTGAAGAACATGGCTCCAACCCAATTCAATCCCAATTAGCTAACTACTCCAAAGTCGATCAAATCTATGCCAAATATTTTCAAATTTTATTCCTTCTAATCTCTACTTGAGTCTCCTCAACTAGGACTTTGAATCCATGCCTAAACCCGATCCAAATCTATAAAAGAGATTCTCGATTTTAAATGCACCTATAACTCTTCGAAAACTTCTTTCGAAGAAAACCTAACAACCCCTGCTTGAGACTGCCCCGGACCTTCCTGGAGCATTCCTGCCACCCTCGTGCATCCTTCCGACTGACTTCATGCTGCCTTCGGCCACCGCACCGCCAGGGATACGCTCAAACCTACGAAAAACAGGGGTGCCCTGTTTCGAAACCGCAGCTAGGTACCAAACTTCCCACCCATGTATCTCTGTAATTACTCGATTAAAGTTCGATATCATTAATCCAACGTGTAGATGACTTGACCCTCTCAAAATCCCTTCAAGTAGAATTTAGTAAAACCTAGTATTTTGCTCAAAAATTTGAACCAAAGTTGCCCAGAAAACTGTCAAAAACAGAGCAGTTTATGAGCTTAAAACCGTGAATTGGAAGACAAGTTTTTGTCGACTCCTCGACAGTTTAGAAATTCTAATTGAATGAACCTGTAGACAACATATACGAGACGAAAATCCAACTTATAGTTTTATTTTTCATCTATTAGATTTTGATTAAATAAGTTTCAAATTTAGGAAAAATTGGTTTTTGAACTACAAAATTTGATAAACTTTTTCGATACCGCATGCACCCCGACAAACCGGGCGACGTGGTCGCAAACCATAAGCATCGAAAAACACGTATGGATGTTTTGATATGCGAGAATCGATGGAACTCGATTTCGTTGTGCATGCGCGACGAAATCGAAGCATATCCGTAAAGATAACTCGTATCGGCCACTCTACAAACTAGGCTATAACTTTGTGCACGTTCGTCGTATCGAGACGAAACTTATGCCAATAGGACCGTATTATTTTTTGGTCCTGTATGCCAAGTTTGGTCCGATTCTGAGCAGGTCGATCGGAATGCCTTTTTGGCTGGCCCGCGACCCAATCCAACGAGCAAAATTGTGCACGGTGCCGAAATCCAACTTTGGAGTTTGCTGACTTTAGAGATCGTAGGAACTGGCACACATTTCGATGCAAAATGGGTCCAAAGGCGGACATCATTTTGATCCAAAATGATTTTGCCCCTGTGTCCAGAATTGGACTTTTGGGCAGGCGTTTCAAGACATATCTTTTATACCAAAAATGTTCGTAATATTTGTTTCAGCATCCGGAGCTGTTTGTGATTTTGACTTTCATTGTTGATGATTCTGACTGTTGGATTTTGCTACTTCTCGCACCACCCTCAGGCAAGATACCTTGCCATTTGCTGTCTATTTCACTTTAGCTCATATTCATACATTTATTTATTATTTCTTTTTCTACAAAATAAACTGTGCTATATTGTCGCAATTAGATAGATTATACTGTGTAGTTTTATTTCTCATACTTATTATTTTATAGATATTAACCTTAGATTTAAGGGACCACCCTTGTTTGTGTTGTATTCACTGGCCTTGACACGTTATAACATGAAGTCGCGAGTCGCATATAGAACTCGGACATACGTGATTGGCTGGCCACCAGTACGTATATGCGTAGGTATAACTGCTAATAGTGTTTGCATGATTAGTTGACTTAGCGGTTAATAGAGGTTATGTGTTGTGGATACAACATAGTATCCATGAGGCGGAGGACAATTCCTTAGCGTATGGGCTACTATACACTTTACCTTTTGTGATCCGAAAGCTCCGCTGGAGATACGGTGTGAGATGACCCTTTATTTTACTGACGGCCACTGACTTCTGTGAAACGTCATGCTCTTACTTATTGGGCCTCTGGTGCCCAAAAAGGGACCATGCCGATCCCATTTTAGCTAGAGCCCATGCGTTGGAGGTTTGTTCTTAAAACTGCATTCATTTAGAACGGTTAGGCTTCCTTATCCGTTAGGTATGAGTATTTTCGGTTTGGGTACTTATATCTGACCGTGGCTTGGAACAGTAACTTATTGCGGACTAGTTTGCCACATCTT
Organism: Iris pallida; assembly: GCA_029216955.1. NCBI lineage: Eukaryota > Viridiplantae > Streptophyta > Magnoliopsida > Asparagales > Iridaceae > Iris > Iris pallida. The sequence goes on from JANAVB010022397.1 coordinate 14,400,822, forward strand.
GTCCTTGTTTGGTTATAGGTGTGGCTCACTATTCCGATGAGAAGGTACTGAACCTTGTTGTGGTCCGGATACCATATTGGATTTATGGCATGGAAAGATATTCATCGTAGATTAGGGTGCCATCTCCTATCCTTGTTTGGTTTGGGGAATGGTACGCTAATTCAATGGTGTATATTGGACCACGTTATGATCCAATTGACTTATTTATTGAGCAGTTTATACTCAGTATTATGGCATGATATTATGTGTCTTGTTACGTCCCTTTGAGGACCTGGTGATCTCTCTAGGGTGTGTTCTTATCTTTGCAGGTATTCTAGCCGAGGTCGTGATCTTCTCCATTCCTTTGAAGATGACGTGTCTTGGATCTTTCTTGCTACCTTTGCTAAATCATTTCAAATATCATGTACTTCTTTTCTTTAAATTGGTTGGTAGTGGATGTGTCTCCATCCAACATATTGTGCAAAGACAATTCATGGTTATTATATGATATCTTTTATTATTTTATTTTGTGGATGAGATTAGTTAGCTGTGGTTTTACTGTATTTACAGCTTACGTATATTTATTATACGGCTGACATGTCTACATTTCTAGTCCTACGTATTTTGGGACTGGGACGCTACAGTTTTTTTCATAAAAAGTTTCAAAATGAGAAAGGATTCATGGTTACTCGTATTCGAAGTGATCATAGTGTAGCATTTGATAACCATAATTTTAAAACTTTTTGTGATTCAAATGGTTTATTTATGAATTCTTGCCCCAGAACTCCTCAATAGAATAGCTTTGTGGAGAGGAAGAATAGAACTCTTCGCGATATGGCTAGAGTTATGCTTAACCAGCATAATCTTTCAAAGTATTTTTTGGCAGAAGCTGTTTATAAAACATACCATGTATTAAATAGAGTTCTTAATAGACCAATCTCGAAGACTTCCTATGAATTATGGTTTAATAGAACTCCTAATATCATCTATTTTAAAGTGTTTGGATGTAGATGCTTTATTTTAAACACTAAAGGCAATTTAGGCAAATTTGATGAAAAAGCTGATGAAGGAATATTTCGGATATGTTGCAAAGAGCAAAGGATACAGAGTATTCAACAAAATCTCACTAGTAGTTAAAGAATCAATAAACGTTACTTTCGACGAGTTGAATAGTCAACGTGACAATGACAGTGATAATGAAGATGATAGAATTCCCTCAAGCAAAACACCTGTCGATACACCAACATATACCTGAAAAGGTTGTCGAAAAGATTATGATTTACCACAAACCATCTAGAAGAACTGGTAATAGGTGATGTATCTAAAGGTGTAGATAATCGTTTAAGCACTAGAAATAACATTGCTAAAGTAGCTTTTATTTCTAAGATAGAACCCAAGAATGTTGAAGAAGCTTTTGATGATGAATTTTGGATTAATGTAATGCAAGAGGAACTTAACCAATTTGAACTGAATCAAGTTTGGGAACTTATTCCCAGACCTAGTGATCACCCGGTCATTGGTACTAAATGGGTTTTTCGAAATAAATTAGATAGAATGGTATGTTCACACGTAACAAAGCACGTCTAGTAGCTCAAGGCTATAATCAAGAAAAGACATTGACTACGATGAGACATATGCTCCAGTTGCTAGACTAGAATCCATTTGTATGTTATGTGCTTTTGCAAGTTTTCATGATTTTAAACTTTTTCAAATAGATGTCAAAAGTACTTTTCTAAATGGTTTTATAAAAGAAGAAGTTTTTGTTAAACAACCTCCTGGATTTAAAGTTTTAAGCGACCAGATCACGTATTCAAGCTTCGTAAGGCTCTCTACGGACTCTAACAAGCATATCATGCATGGTATGAGCATATAAGATCCTTCTTACTTGAAAATGGTTTTTCAAAAAGGAAAGGTTGATACTACTCATTTTATAAAATCTATGATAAAAACATTTTATTAGTGCTGATCTATGTAGATGATATTATTTTTTGATCAATAAATGAGATGCTTTGTAACGAGTTTGTTGAGTGTATACATAGTAAATTTGAAATGAGCATGAAAGAAGAATCGACCTTCTTCCTTGGGCTACAAATCAAACAAAATTCACAAGAAATTTTCATCAGTCAAGCCAAATATACAAAAGACCTGCTAAAGAATTTTTATATGGACAATGTCAAACCGATCGGAACTCCTATAGCAACGTCTATAAAGCTTGATATGGATGAAAGTGGTAAACCAACTGAAGTGCATAAGTATAAAGGTATGATTGGTAGTTTACTTTATTTAACTACTAGTCATCCAGACACTATAAGAAAAAGGGCTTTTTTGACGGGGATTCCCCGTCAAGAAATGGGTATTTTGACGGTTGCGGATCCGTCAAGTAGGCCGGAGTCAAGAAAAGATCTCCCCTTTTCTTGACGGTCGCTGGCATGGCTTTTCTTGACAGTTTTTTGCCGCCATATGAAGTAATTTTCTTCACTGTTTTTAGCCGTCAAGATAGCAGTTTTTAGAAACCGTCAACGTAGGCAAAAACTTTTCTTGACTCCGGCCTAAATGACAGTTATTAGCCGTTAAGAAAATCTTCAATGAAAAGAGCAGTTGCAGCAGGATTGAGTTAATTGTTGACATTTTATAACCGTCAAGAGAAGCTAAATTATGTATAGCCAAAATTTTATTTATAATTATATATAATGAATCGAACACGTACATAACATCAATAATCCAGAAGATACACACATCAAATAATTGTAATATCCAATTTTTTATTAACAAACTGTATTGTTCATACACCACAAACTTCCAACACATCCAATATAGTTCAACCACAAACATCCAACACACGTCCAACAACAACATATTCAACCAAAGTATGTAGTTTTTGTACATCTTAAACATCCAAAATTGATATTTATATAACTAGAAATAAAATATGTAGCAAACCCGACTGGATCACATCCCTCCCATATTCACAACACTTTCATTTTTCATGTAGTTCCTGAGAGAAAAAAAGAAATATAATTAATTATTATATGCACATGTTTGTATAAACTGATATCAACTTAGAACAAAAACTCTAAAAAAATTAGCTTATTCCAACTAACATTGCAAAAAAGAATAAATTGAAGGATACATAACAATAAGCAAGTATTAGTAAAACTCTAACCCACCAAACAATGACATTGCAAAAAAGAATAAATTGAAGGATACATAGCAACAACTGATACATAACAAAAAGCAAAAACATAGCAAATTAGAAACTATATACTTCTCAAGTTCTCTTAACTCACCCTCATAATTTATAACAAAGGGAAAGGGTTGCAGAGGACACCACCACCACTAACAAAAGCATAACAAATTTCATAATCTATGGTTTAAAAATCTCACATTTCCATGTTGTCTTAGTGTCTAAGAATCTAGATTGGAGATAAAATCCAATTGACAGCAACCTACATCTACATTATACTAACCAACCCTATATGATAATTGCTAAGCCATGTTGGAATCAAACAGACCCAAATCAAACAGACAGGCTGATAATTCTATTTAAGTTTCATGCCAATCCCAGACCCAAATCCTCAACATGAATTGTTGAAAACTCGACAGAGCCATAAATGATAAGTCTTTTATGACCTGAGCCAACCTACAGTAGATTATGGAATTATGTACGTTTCACTTCATGTGTCTTAATAATTGATAGTCAACCTAATTTTATCCCAGTAGATTGTGGAATTATGTACGTTTTACTTCATGTGTAAAAGCAGCATTACTGACCTATAAATGAAACTCAACACTAAGATAAACCCAGTTAGTGATCTTAATAGTAGAAGGTTCCTTATATGTGTTGGTACAAATATATTTCACAACCAGGTAAAATTTTAGAAATATAAGAGCGTTACCTGTGAGAAGTCAACAATTAAGGATTCTTTGTCCATCTCCACAGTATCCAACTCCCTTTGTAGAACATCTATGAACTAGAACAAAAATAACAATAGAGTTAGGCTTGCACCGATAGTATGTTATGCACAAGCACACATGAGAAAGTAATTGACAGAATCTGATTCGTCCTATCTTTGCAATAACCTCATGAAAGCCAATATCATTTAGAATCTTTTGTAATAACCTCCGCTCGCCTGTCCTCTTACGCTTTATCCCTCCAGCACCTCTTCCTTATTCATTCCCTCCATATCTCAAATCAGTTACGCATACCTTACCAAGAAAATTTTATTTTGGAACAATAAAAGTCAAAAATCGAAATCAAGCATATGCATATACCTTGACCTGTGGATCAATTGGAATAATTCATTTGCACCAATGATCGTGTCCAGAGAAGCGATACATAAAATTTTATTGCATTGTACTGTGTGTAAAAACCAATTGGAATGATTCATTTGGACCAATGATCGGAACTGTTGGTTATCCATCAGGCTACACTAAATGGAGTGGGAAAAAATGGACAAACCAATGAATTATTAGAAATTATATGGTTAAACATCTCAAACTCATAATTACATAATCAAGTATTAGTGTTAAGAAAATATGATAACATAGACGCCTAATTTGTGAACTCGGTAGTAAAATCGAGATACATGTACTTTCCTCTTTCCAAGTGATTGGCAAGGCCTTCTAATCACCTAAAATAGGAAAAGTAGAATTAGAGACTTGCTAATACCTTAACTAAAATGTTCCCTATACTACTATCTATTACAAAAATTCACTAATTAATTCATAGTAATACCAATTGACTCTCCTTCTAATAATCCTCTGGCCCAAAATCCCACTAACTATTGACTCTACAAGTGATTCTTATTTATTAACACTGCTCAGCCATAACTGCCACAAAATTCCTTTACTGGATTCACTAATTAACCCATCGCCAGAGTCAAGCCCACGCCAACTCTCCTCTCGTGTCCCCTGTTTGTGTCAGAGTGCTAATATGAGAATTGCTAGTGCATGCAAATCTGCTCCTTAAATATTCCAGTCACAAATTGAAGGAAGACCACAACAAAGATTTTGAACTCTCGAGTCCTTGATAAACAGTATAAGAGATATCTACATAACCCATCTTGACCATATATAAATGTGACTTACTGTGATTGAAACTTAAGAACAAAAATTAAGAGGTATATTCATTTAACATCATGTAAAGTAGTCTATTGTAAGTATATCACGGATATTAGAACTTTATATGGGCTATTCATAGTAAGATCCTGACTACATAGTTCCATCATTCTACGTACAAAAGGAAAAGAGATGGGAGTATATTTTTGGCAAAGTTATATTTTTTAGAATTGCTACACCATGTGACATGTGATACCACTTCTAATTATATCAAAGGATACCAAACATAACCTAAATTTTGGCTCCCAAAGAACTTGTGGATCTGTTTCAAGCCATGTAGAGTTAACGTACATAAATATAGGATCAAATACCTTTTTCACTATTCCCTATTTCTAAATTTAGGCACAAGATCATCCCCAGAGTAATGAACATTAAGAAACATCTGAAATAGGACAAAAGAATTACATTTCAAAGAGGGCCTAAAGAAAGCTCTCTGTCTTATAAAAATATGGACATTAATGGACAATTTGATCTAAAGTCTACATCACTTTTATACGAAATAATTCAAGAAATCTGTCTGCAAGTTATAACAGCACATTTGACATAAGAATAAGAAAATAAATATGCATCATGAAACAAACATTAAAATTATGCTGTTAATTGTGTTGGATTTATAACTAGCAAAACTGAGCCCAAATTAGGTGAAACTGAGGGATCGAAACAAATGCTAATTCCATGTGTAGGTTTAAGATCTTCCCAAGCTGTGGTCCAAAACCGTACTGCCCACAAACTAACAGTTGTCCAAGAAACACTCATTTACTACTAACCTCATGAAACATATATAGAGGCGGCAAAATTAGAAATGGTAATGCTGATGAAGTATAGAGGATAAAAAATACAAGAGACTTCTTTTCTTCCAAAAAAGATTCAAATTAAGATAAGGAGTGAGGTGAGATATATGAAAATAAGGGCTTCCGTTCGTAAAATTTGTGAAAAATGTCGACTGATCCGTAGGCGCGGCGAATTATAGTGATTTGTTCCAATCCGAGACATAAACAGAGACAAAGATAATCTTTCTAAAAAAACATTCTAAGGGGTCCCTACAGAAATAAAAGAAAGGATTTGTTTTAACATGAAATGGATATCTCCGTATAGAGGAGATGACATCTAATTGAGTCGAGTCAAACATGAGGACTTGTAGCTAACCCTGAGTGATTGTGGGGAACACTTTATTGTTGTGGTTGTATGCCTTGTTAATTCAGTAGAAGGATGATGCATTTGTATCTTTCCCCTGTATTGTTGTAGAATTGATTTCTTCAAATGGATCACACTCTATTTCTCCAACAATAAAGTGGTTTTACAAGCAATGTTCCAATTCCTTCACCTTCTAAGCTACATGCAGAGAATATTGTAATCCTAAGCAAATAAAATAGTCCGTAACATTTAAAAAAGAAAATTAAACTGAGAAAATCTAGGAGTCCCATAAGAGCTATGCTATAGGCATATGCATACTACACGATACGAACAAAAAAATGGAACGTGCCTATTTCGGTACGCCTTTCTTTCAAGCATAAACCGCTCCTACGACCTCTTATGCTGGTGTACTCAACCCAGCTCTGGCCACATCCTCAAGTTCCATGCAACCTCCTCTCATGAAGGACATTTCTCTCAATCCGTAAAACTGGAAGACAAAAGGTTGCCAGCCGTCTTTTACATCCTTGGAAGTTCAAAAACCTACTAATCTCTTCAACACCACTCTAATTATCAAGTTCTCCTCTAGGGGTTCTAACTAAAGCACCATGAGACATCAGAACCACACAAATAACAGTCAATATATATATATATATATATATATATATATATAATAATTATATATAATTATATATATATATATATATATATAAGGCCATGAAGCATATTTTTCGATTATAGCATATAGATGATCAATTAATTAGAAGATAAATAAGGCCATGAAGCATGGCATTACCACTGGGATGCAAATTCACGATCAGAAGCACCTTTCCCTTGTAAATGCTGAGATCCACATCTTTTCCCATGGCGTCCTGCAACAGCAAAGTTACAATTATGATTCTTATTTTATTTTTAAAAAAAAATTTTAGAGGCTATACTGCAAAAGAACCTAAATTTTACTCTACTTCAACTCTGTATCGAACAAGGAAAAAATTCCAATCAATTCAATCCCATTTCACGAAGCTACGTTTTGTTGCATAAAGCTGTTCCGAAGACACTGTAGTAAATAAATTTTTTTCTCCCTTAAATCAAGATGCAAGCGATTCAATAGGGATAAAAGAAAAATCCACAAAACTCGGGTATGGTTAAAATATTGTCGGCTATCTTGCACGGACACGATACGACACAGGAAGGACCCACGGACATAAGAAAGCAGCACCTCTTTCAATGATCCAGTAGTTCGATGATATATAAACAAGACCTAGAAGAAATTATTAAACTAGAATACTAAATTTTAGCTTCATGAATTAAAATTCCCAAAATCCAACCAAAACCCTAACCCTAAAATTACCAGAACCAGGTCCAGAGGCTCTCGAGCTGAGCTCGACGAGTCCGTCCCTGAATCCTCCAAGAGCCATTGATACCTCTTCGGATGGTGTAAGAGTGGATGGAGTCGGAGATCCGACGAACGAGATCGGAGAGCGATGCCTCAAAATTCACGCACCGATCGGTCAGCTTCGACTCGACGGCCCGAGATCGGAGCCACTAGCGACGAGGGCCGGAGGAGAAAGACGTGGCGGAGATCCATTGGGCAGAGGAAGAGGCGGTGGTGGTCGGACGGAGGAGGGAGAGGGGACCACGTGGAGGAGATGGGGTTTCTCTCTTAGGAAGGAGAAAGAAGAGGTGTGGGAGATTCATTAAAGGAGATGAGAGGGGGGCTTCCTCTCCTAGGAAGGAGAAGATTAGGGAGAGAGGAGGAAAGAAAGGGGACGATCGGGAAAAAATTTATTGGATTCATCGATTAAAAAGAACCACAATCCGTCAACAAATATAAAACTTTAAAAAAAATTACTAAAATGACAGCTGAAAAAATTCTGCCAAGTTTTTCGCACATACATTCGTTGACGATTATCACCAAACCGTTAATAAATAAATTGATGTTTCTTGACGGATCACCTAAAACCGTCAACATACATGCTATAAAATTGCTAACTTAACAAAAAAAAGGTCATCTCTTGACGTAAGCCTAAATACGTCAAGAAAACCTCTATTATTCACGGCTTTTGACGACCGTCAACTTATAAACCGTCAAGAATGGCCATTTTTCTTGTAGTGAGATATTATATTTCAGTATGCCTATGTGCAAGACATCTGGCTTGTCCTAAGAAATTACATGTGAGCATCGTTAAGCGTACCTACGATACCTTAAAGGTACTTTAACAACCGGTCTATGGTATCCAAAAACTGATTCATTTGACCTGATAGGTTATTCAGACGCAGATTTTGCTGGATGCAAGGTCGATCGTAAAAGTACCAGTTGCACATGTTATTTTCTAGGAAAATCCATAGTCACCTGGCTTTCTAAAATGCAAAACTTTGTTGCATTATCAAAACCGAAGATGAATATATAGTTGAGGATGTTATTGTGTCCAGATTTTGTAGATGATGCAAACCTTGGAATCAGTTACCTTACAACCACATCACTATTTACTGTGGTAACACTAGTTCTATAAATCTCACAAAGAATCCTATTTGTCACTCTTGCACTAAGCATATAGAGATAAGACATCATTTTTTAACCATTTTTACAAGGTGATATTTATCTAGAATATGTGGACACAGAACGCCAATTAGCTGACATCTTCATAGAACCCCTAGCAGAAGATCGTTTTACTTGATAAGAAGAGAATTAGAAATTTTGGACATTAAAATTTTATAATTTTATAGTACTTGACCTAAATTCATAAAATTATAAAAAGTATTTTGGTTATAAGCCGAAAGTGCCCTTTTAACAAAAAGGCATAAAAGCCTAAGCGACACGGTGCTAAGTGTCTTCGGACTACCGCTAGCTAGAATCGGCCCCTACAGCTAACCAAAAATATAGTTGATATATTTTTGCATTTCAGTTAATTAATATAAATTATTTTTTATCAAACAAATATTTTAAATTACACCTTTGTATACATGTTAAAAATTGTATCAAAAATTGCCCAATTCTGTTCAAAGTACCTAAGAACCGAGCTCGGACCGAGCTCTGTGCAAATTATGGTCGAAGTCAGGTAGGCTAATTTCGAACAGAAGCTGTACGGGATACTGAAACCACCAGCCACCCCGATATAATTCATGATGAGCCCACAAACTTCTAGGCGAGATGCCTACGGTTAAAAACAACCGACATGTCAAGATCTAAATCTGAATTGGTTCAGTTTGGGCTCCTCTTTTCAATCCCTACAACATCATCTTCCTTTCCATCAAAACCAGCAGCCTCCACACAAAACCCTAACCCCAAAAACCCTAATCTACTTCCTCCAAGCTTTCCAAAGCCTACAAACTTGGATTCGGGGTGACTTTGGAGTTCTCTTCCATATTCTGTGCTTGATTTCGGTCTCTCTCTCTCTCTCTCTCTCTCTCTCTCTCTTTTCTATACTTTCAATTCTACGGCACCAAAGTTTTATAAAGCTTCTAAAAAGAAACGAAAAGTTAGGGAAGCTTCTTGCTCCAATGTTCAAGAGGAAGGTTCTTTCTCATTTTTTAGTCCATCTATGCCGGATGGTGCTACTTTGATGAATTCATATTTGTTTCCATCGATGCTTCCAATGAATGGTTTGCCAATTTTGTCGAACGAACAATTTGTCCACGAAGCTTGATCAATTTTACTTTGTTTCCTGATCATTTATCAGTTTTTGAATACTTTAATTTTAAAGAATTGGTGTAATCTAGTTATCCAATTTATACGAATGCAATTCTATGTTCTATTGCAATCTCACGATCACAAACGACACTATTCAGTCTAAAGTCAGTGGGATAGACATCAAATTTGATGCTGATGATTTAGCTCTTATGCTTCATATTCCCAATGAAGGGGAAGCACTTATGGACATCACAAAAGTTTGATTTCTGGCTCATATGACTTTAGATTCATTCTGTGACTCGTTATGTGAACCCAATTCTCGTCCCAAAGGTCGCCTTCGACCAAAACATATAAATGACTATTTCTATGATTTGCATCAGATGGTATTTTTTTTATCATTCCTAAACAAACATCCACCAATGAAATTATTTATCTTGAACTCTCTGCTATTTATCATCCCACTTTGAGGTTCCTTTTAGCCTATCGAAGACGATAATTTTCGCTATGGAACGGTGCGCAAGAAACTGCGGAACCTTCTATACACAATGTACCTACCATATATCTTTGAGTATTTTGATATCGTCTTAGATAAATATCCTCGAGATGCTCCCTATTTATCTTCATATGCATCATCGAGCTCCTACTGCAGAAGTATAGGCTCCTCCACCTCCTCTCCTGTTGTTGACTCATCTTCCAGTTCCTTTCCTTCCATCCTCCCACAGGCGTCTTTCTAGGCATTGGTTATGGATCAGTTTCGATCTATGGATTTGTACCACCCTGCAGTTCTAGTATAAACACCCTGATTTTGGATATTTTTTTATTATTTTAGATTTTTCTTTATTAAAATAGATTTTATATTTAATTATGAGTATAGATGTACTTTTTCGTAGCCTTGATTTTTGGAGCACAAGAAGCGCTAATCTTTCGAAACATCCTACATGAGTTTTGAAGTAGACAAGCCTACCTTCATTTTGATATATTGTGTTCCATCAAAACTTGTTCTCCAATATTCTTTTTACTTCGCACAACTTCGGGTCAATTTACACTATTTGACTATTTACCGTAATTCTCACTACAAGAAAAATATCCTTTTATGTCGGGTAAAACCCGTCATATATGAAATTTTATGATTTTTTTTACATCGACAACCGTGATGAAAATGGGTGTTATAAATGTATATATAACCGTTATGAATAGGTATACCTTATCTAACATTTTTTGTTTGGAATCAATAAATAGTTGTAGTATATAACAAAATTTTATAAACCGACAAGATAGGATTATATATAACAATCAAATATTCAACCGAGAATAAAGTCCCATTATGTATAAAAAAATGTGATAACTAACATATATTCATAACGTTTTGTAAACGATTTAGCAATGAAAGAAGTCATAAAACGTCATGTATAGGACATATATACATAACGGCTTTAGCCATATATAATCTGTGAAAACTTATAAATCAATGCGTTATAAAAGCAATGACCAACATGAATTTCCAGAACATCCAAAATTTCCAGAACGACACAAATACTATAACATCTGAAACATTTCATTCATATTTTCCAGTTCCAAATATCGTACCATCTCAATTACATTCCAAATATCGTACCATCTTAATTACATATATCTATCTCTTTTTCAGCCTTTGTTTAACATATCGTCATCTTAAATATACATTTCAAAAACAATTCCCTTTCAAGCTTTTGCTTAACCATATCAAAAGATTTCAAATTATATATATCTTCTTTCCTTTTTAGCACACCAGGCCTCAAAATATTTCTTCTGCATTCACCAACACAAACTTCAAAAGACGGTCGACATGAGCAACTTGAGAATCCATGATTCTACAACCAACAAATAAATAAAGGTACAAATAAGATACTTCAAAGTTGAAATCAGATGAATCTTATACCTGACCAAACTGTGTTGGCTAAAGCCCAAAAAATTCCAGCTATCCCACCAAAAAAAACCAAAGTTAAAACCTTATACCATCTGCAGATGCATAATCAGACAGCAGCAGTTATATGCACAAATTAATAAAATAAAGATAAGTAGAACATAATCCAACAGTTATATGCAGCAGCAGCAGTTATATCCACAAATTAATAATGTGTCTTTAATGTCAAAATATAGGAGGAGAAACTTCCTCATAATCCAGGACTGAATTTGACTACTTAAACTTACTAATATAATTCTCTCAAGATTGGAGCATGTAAAACATAAGCAGCAGTATGTAGTAAGAGCACAAACTAAGTACTGACCACCTGCACTTAGACTCACAAACTCTAAACCACAGGCCAACTCCAGTTATCCCTCTAACACTCATACTGCTGGACACTTAAATCCAACAAATTCCTCCAGGCCACATGCACTTAGACTCTGAACCACAGGCCACCTCCAGTATGTAGTAAAGCCAAACATAGGCCTGAACAAACCTAGGCTATGTCTACAGCAGGTCATGCTTGCTCGATGGCCAAATGACCAAGGCTTACTAGAAATAGGCCAATTGGTCATGTGAAACGTCCACATTGTTACCTAAGTACTAGGCAGAACAGGAAAGTATCAATTGATACTTCACTAATACCAAGTATGCAGGCAATTCAAACTGAAAGCATGCAGGATACATTTGGGCATTTGAAACAAGTAATGTACGAAGTGATACATTCGGGTATTTAAACAAGTAATGGGCTGGACAGGATTTGCAGTGAGCTAAGGAGTGTGGACCATAATTAAATGCAGGAAAGTAATATGCACGAAATGAATTCCATTTTTTTATCCATGATTTAGGAGGCTCAGATTGACAAAAGAAAGAAAGAATTGATAAGAGGCTTAGATCGACAAACGTCTCCAGGAACATGCCGCGCCATCACAAGATGGTAGAGATCACTCAATGAGAATTCTCATTGTTGTCATTATCCCATTTTTATCGATATTTTTGATAAAAAAAAGAATGAAATAAAGAGAGATTCCATCAGAATGTGGATTTTGAAATCACGTACATCTTACCAAACTGGCTGCAGCTTAGCCACCACGCCAGCGGAAGACAGGAAAAAGAAAGCCAAAAACCTAATAAATAAGTACAACTTAAATGGAAATTAGCAATCTGCAAGAATCATCATCGCCTCTTTTAAAAATAGATAGCACATATCAAAATCTCACTAAAAAAAGGATTAAGTCACGAAGGGACAGGAGGAAATCCCCTAACAAATGTAGTATATATATATAGTGACATCGACAAGCCTCTATATGAGGCATTGCATAAAGTCTTGCCGGTTCTATATATTTCTTCTCTATCCAAAAAACCATAACAGAACATCAACCCCATTAAAGCAAGCCCAGGAACATGAAACTAACCAAATGAGCAGTCTCTTTAAAGAAAGGGTATCCATCTACAAGTAAGAAGTACCTCAACTCTCATGTAGTCATATGGAGGCAATGAATTCGATGAGTTCGCACCGGACTTCATCTATCCTCCTTGTGTATGTTGGTTTTTCAGCCAATTATTTTAACTGAATGGTTAGAAAAAAATGGTTACATTTCTATAATTTCAAAATAGTAATTAAGGATTAAATTCATGAACAATTTACCTTTGTCTCGAACGACACCGAACAGTCCTCCATAATTTCCCTGAAGAACTTAAGAACAAAATACCCACATTCAAAATTAAGGATTAAATTCAGTATTTAACTAAGATATCTTGCTTATAACCACTTATCTATATAGATTCATGTTATTTTACATATAGTTAGCCCTATATTTCAGTATTTGACTAGCAAGCATGATTTTTAGTATTGATCTATATAGAATCAGATTTTTTTATCATATGTTTCACTATAAATATGACACTCTTCTGTTTGAAGAGCCTATGTTTCAGATGACTTGGTTGTGTCTTGCCTATGTTTCCAATAACAGGGGCAATAACAAAGCCTAGTAGTTTCAAATGGATTTAGAAGAGAATTTCATATCCATTTATTCTCACATCACACACCAGAAATAACATCATCACCTGCACTTAGAGTATCACACATATATCTAATTATATCTATACAATGTATATATCTATATAGGTGTACATACAACATATACACATTCATGTAAACCATTTCTAAAGGTTAAAACATCTCCCAAGTAGGATATTCCTCATGCTCCAGCTCAAGACTGAAGCCCAGTTCAGTCTAAAGGTCTGAACCCAAGGCCCCCAAGGCTCGAGCTCTCCCCACACATTAATGGCTAACTCAATTGAATCTATATCCTAACTTTATATCCCAAAACCCTCACACATTACATACATTTAACTATGTATATACATAACACAGATATTAAAAGGGGCTACATGTCTGTAAGTTACTATATAAACATATACAAATATCAAGTATCCTTGTGTGTCCAAAATGACATACCAAGCCAGGGGGTTCATCACCTGCTGCCTACAGTAGATGCTAATGCTATTCAACTCCCCTAAATTACTGATACAAATCCCTTCCTCTATCTACACTCATAAGATACTCTCAAGTGTATTGCATACCTATATCTCCTTCTTCTCTGTAATACTCTAAAGCCCTGCTCTAAACCAAACAGAAAGAGATTGGTACCAACTCCTGCTCCTATGTATCAGAAATGGATTGGTACCCTCAATTGTGCCACCTATTTAGTGTGTTGAAAGCCAAAAAAAATTACATTACATCGATTTGGGGGGGGGTTGAACCAACCAGAAACCAGTGCCTCATAAAAATTAACAGTAGGGATTTTCATAAACGGTCGGTTCAAAAACATCACAAAACTGATGTAAACACCGTAACCAAGCAGACCCTTAGTGTGACCAATTCCACTTCTCAACAGAAGTAGACAACCAAGAATGCACAGACCGCAAGGAACAGTGTCAATCGTCGATTAGAGCGTGCTCAATGGAAGCCACTGCTCAATGCACCTATTTATTATCAAATGAACAATGTCGATCATCGAATTGTGGGATTGGTACCCTCAATTCGCCCCCAAAATTACATATTTGTAAATATCAAATGTATGTCATTGAAAGTACGCATGCAAATTTGTTAATTTATTTTCCAATACATAACAACATACGAAGAGAGAATCCAAAATTTATTATACGAAGAGAACTTCATCGAGCAAGTATACATAAATTCATCAAATAAAACATAAAAATTAGATGAATTTTTTCTTCAATACCTTCAATGCCTTCAACTGAAGGAGATTTGCTCACTTTTGCTGATTGTTCCCATTTTCTGCACACACTAATTAAAAAAGAACACTTAGAACCCAAATCGTAAACTTCTCGAATAAAACACATTAGGACACAAATTAGGAGAAAATAGAAAATAGGACAGAAATCCTAACCCTAACCCTAACCCAAACAGAAATTAGGACAAAATCATATGGTTTATCTATGGAACAGAAATTAGGGCAAAACAATGAAAAATTAGGACAGAAATCCAAACCCTAACCCTAACCCAAGCAAAATTAGGACAATCATATAGTTTCTCATTGGACAAAAATTAGAACCCTAACCGTAACATAACCCTAAACATACAAAAAATTAGGAAAAAACTTAGAACCCTAAACCTAACGTAACCCTAAACTACATACCTTGTCGTCGTCGGAAGATACTCACGGCACGAGGGTTTGGTAGGTGGAGGGAGACGCAGAGAATGAGAGGGTGAGAGTGAGGAAGTAGCGGAGGGAGACGCGGGAGTGGAGACTCGGGAATGTTAGAGGAGCGTCGAGAGAGTGGAGACTCGGGAAACTTTTCTCTCTTAAAGAAAAGAGGAAGAGAGAGAAGACAGAAGTTAGAGTAGAGGGTTTTAAAGGGGGCGCGGGAATTAAAAAGTTAGAGCAGGGGTTCAAGCGGCCAAAATTGCACTTTTTATGACTTTTATAACGGCTCCTTCAAGTGTTCTAATTTTACATAACGTTTAGCACCAAAAAATGTTAGATAGGCCAAAAACTCTTCATACACGTCATATTATGTGCTGTTGCGGAAATTCTATAACGTTTATAAATGAACCGTTGTATAAAACTCTTTTCAAATGTCATAATAAGATTTTTCTTGTAGTATCTAGACCTAACTTCCAAAGTGAGTTCGTAATAGACATAGATCAAAACCATTCCATCCAATATATTGTTTTGACCATTTTGAGCCTATGACACACATGCCAAGGGTGTCACTCAATTGAGTTCCATATGCAATTTATTTATGAATGGCACGAGAGACTCATGGTGACTTTTCGGATTAGATTTAACTAGAAAATAAGTTGAACCTAACCTCGCCAACACATTGGTAGAGCCATGTTAGGCTGCCATGACTTAGTAGATTATTAAAATTATTTTAGGATGTAGTACAGCCAGATAGGTTTACATAATTTTGTATATATATGACTATAATTAACAATAGCCTAATACTATATATAGCCTTAGTCTGCTTAAGTTTTGAGATGCATATCGACTAGGAATTTTGGCACTGCTAGTGTAGATGTGTTCTGACTAGTTTTAGTCATGGTAGGGAAGACCGATCCATATGTGTGTTCTAACTAGAAAAATTAGTCAAAGTT
>JANAVB010022397.1:14417265-14424765 GCA_029216955.1 Iris pallida
GGATTAAATTCAGTATTTAACTAAGATATCTTGCTTATAAACCACTTATCTATATAGATTCATGTTATTTTACATATAGTTAGCCCTATATTTCAGTATTTGACTAGCAAGCATGATATTTTAGTATTTGATCTATATAGAATCAGATTTTTTTTATCATATGTTTCACTATAAATATGACACTCTTCTGTTTGAAGAGCCTATGTTTCAGATGACTTGGTTGTGTCTTGCCTATGTTTCCAATAACAGGGGCAATAACAAAGCCTAGTAGTTTCAAATGGATTTAGAAGAGAATTTCCATATCCATTTATTCCCATCACACACCAGAAATAACATCATCACCTGCACTTAGATATCACACATATATCTAATTATATCTATACAATGTATATATCTTATAGGTGTACATACAACATATACACATTCATGTAAACCATTTCTAAAGGTTAAAACATCTCCCAAGTAGGATATTCCTCATGCTCCAACTCAAGACTGAAGCCCAGTTCAGTCTAAAGGTCTGAACCCAAGGCCCCCAAGGCTCGAGCTCTCCCCACACATTAATGGCTAACTCAATCTTGAATCTATATCCTAACTTTATATCCCAAAACCCTCACACATTACATACATTTAACTATGTATATACATAACACAGATATTAAAAGGGGCTACATGTCTGTAAGTTACTATATAAACATATACAAATATCAAGTATCCTTGTCATGTGTCCAAAATGACATACCAAGCCAGGGGGTTCATCACACTGCTGCCTACAGTAGATGCTAATGCTATTCAACTCCCCTAAATTACTGATACAAATCCCTTCCTCTATCTACACTCACAAGATACTCTCAAGTGTATTGCATACCTATATCTCCTTCTTCTCTGTAATACTCTAAAGCCCTCTAAACCAACAGAAAGAGATTGGTACCAACTCTTCTGCTCCTATGTATCAGAAATGGATTGGTACCCTCAATTCGTGCCACCTATTTAGTGTGTTGATAAAGCCAAAAAAAATTATTTACATCGATTTGGGGGGGGGGTTGAACCAACCAGAAACCAGTGCCTCATAAAAATTAACAAGTAGGGATTTTCATAAACGGTCGGTTCAAAAACATCACAAAACTGATGTAAACACCGTAACCAAGCAGACCCTTAGTGTGACCAATTCCACTTCTCAACAGAAGTAGACAACCAAGAATGCACAGACCGCGAGGAACAGTCAATCGTCGATTGGAGCGTGCTCAATGGAAGCCACTGCTCAATGCACCTATTTATTATCAAATGAACAATGTCGATCATCGAATTGTGGGATTGGTACCCTCAATTCGAGCCCCCAAAAATTACATATTTGTATAAATATCAAATGTATGTCATTGAAAGTACGCATGCAAATTTGTTAATTTATTTTCCAACACATAACAACATACGAAGAGAAGAATCCAAAATTTATTATACGAAGAGAACTTCATCGAGCAAGTTATACATAAATTTATCAAATAAAACATAAAAATTAGATGAATTTTTTCTTCAATACCTTCAATGCCTTCAACTGAAGGAGATTTGCTCACTTTCTGCTGATTGTTCCCATTTTCTGCACAACACTAATTAAAAAAGAACACTTAGAACCCAAACCGTAAACTTCTCGAATAAAACACATTAGGACACAAATTAGGAGAAAATAGAAAATAGGACAGAAATCCTAACCCTAACCCTAACCCAAACAGAAATTAGGACAAAAATCATATGGTTTATCTATGGGACAGAAATTAGGGCAAAACAATGATAAAAATTAGGACAGAAATCCAAACCCTAACCCTAACCCAAGCAAAAATTAGGACAAATCATATAGTTTCTCCATTGGACAAAAATTAGAACCCTAACCGTAACATAACCCTAAACATACAAAAATTAGGAAAAAACTTAGAACCCTAAACCTAACGTAACCCTAAACTACATACCTTGTCGTCGGAAGATACTCAACGGCACGAGGGTTTGGTAGGTGGAGGGAGACGCGAGAGGAGAATGAGAGGTGAGAGTGAGGAAGTAGGGGAGGGAGACGCGGGAGTGGAGACTCGGGAATGTTAGAGGAGCGATCGAGAGAGTGGAGACTCGGGAAACTTTTCTCTCTGAAAAAAAGAGGAAGAGAGAGAAGACAGAAGTTTAGAGTAGAGGTTTTAAAGAGGGGCGCGGGAATTAAAAAGTTAGAGCAGGGGTTCAAGCGGCCAAAATTGCACTTTTATTGACTTTTATAACGGCTCCTTCAAAGTGTTCTAATTTTACATAACGTTTAGCACCAAAAAATGTTATGATAGGCCAAAACTCTCATACACGTCATATTATGTGCTGTTGCGGAAATTCTATAACGTTTAAAATGAACCGTTGTAATAAACTCTTTTCAAACGTCATAATAAGATCTTTTCTTGTAGTATCTAGACCTAACTTCCAAAGTGAGTTTGTAACTAGACATAGATCAAAACCATTCCATCCAATATATGTTTGACCCATTTGAGCCTATGACACACATGCCAAGGGTGTCACTCAATTGAGTTCCCATATGCAATTTATTTATGAATGGCACGAGAGACTCATTGGTTGACTTTTCGGATTAGATTTAACTAGAAAATAAGTTTGAACCCTAACCTCGCCAACACCACTTGGTAGAGCCATGTTAGGCTGCCATGACTTAGTAGAATTATTTTAAAATTATTTTTAGGATGTAGTACAGCCAGATAGGTTTACATATAATTTTGTATATATATGACTATAATTAAGATAGCCTAATACTATATATAGCCTTAGTCATGCTTAAGTTTTGAGATGCATATCGACTAGGAATTTTGGCACTGCTAGTGTAGATGTGTTCTTTGACTAGTATTTTAGTCATGGTAGGGAAGACCGATCCATATGTGTGTTTCTAACTAGAAAAATTAGTCAAAGTTGTGACTTGACCCCTATAAATGATTTAATTAGTTATTTATTAAGATTATAAATTTTTAGGAGACCCAGTTAGACCGAATTAGTCCGGACCTGACCCGAACCAAACCCAAGCCCATGTAGTCGGGTAGTGCATCTAAGGACGTACAAGTATATATATGTTGTATTGGTATTTTAATTTAACGATTTAGTGCACAATTTTATAAATGATTGAGTATAAAATAAATATGTCCTTGTTATTATAATTAAATTTTATATGTGAATGAATATTGTTAAATTATTTTTGGATCCTACTATTTATAAATATTATAGATTGTCTACTTCTAGGATAATTTTAGAGTTTAGATATTTTATTAGAATTCAAATTAGTATATATAATATAAATAATTGATTATGTGTTATATACAAATATGAATGTGTATATATATGTGTGTAAAATGGGCAGATATAGATAATATATTTTGAAAGATTTTATAGATTGTTTTTTATATATTAGTAGTTACAAATTATATATGTATAGATATACATATATAGAAATAATTATTTATACATAAATATATACATGTATAGATATAAAGAAAAAGAAGATATAATGGAATATCTCGCGAGGTTCCTAGAATCTAGCGAGATATTAAAGAAAGAAACCACTGTCTTACACAAAACCGACCCCCCCCCAACCCGTTCTATATATACTCGACAGAAACCTAGCACACCCACGAACCTGAGAACCCTCCCCTCGATCCCTTGCACCACGCATGCGTGTTGCTTGGGCCACCGCCGGTCGTCGGCCACCAGCGGAAGCGCAGTCGAGCGCGTATCGCAGCAGCAGTTGCACCATCAAAAGCAGTGGCAGTAGCAATGTCGTTAACTTCACGACGATGTTCTTCCTCCTACGATCGTTTATTGTCTGAATCGTCTTCGCAGGTGCATAAACAACCTAACCAAGTTCGAACCCCTTTAATTAGTTCAAAATATTATGCTTTGTATACGATTAGAACTGAGTTTCAAAATTGAGAAAAATCTCAATTTTTTGGGTATAGAAACTGTCCAAGTTGGAGCCGATTTGCAACTAGGTTATCGCAAATTTTAGAAAACCACTTGAACAACATTTTATACAACCTAATTGAGATTGAAACCCTTCTTGTAGTTTCTATTTTCATTAAATATAGGTTAATAATTTGCTTTCAAAAATCGAGAAAAAATGAGCAAAATAGTTTTAAAATTTAAGAATTTTTCGATACAGGATCCGTCCCAATAATCTGGGTGACTTGGTCATGAACCACTTGCATCGAAAGGTACGTGTGGATGTTGTGGATGTGTGGGCTTTGACAGAATTTGAATGGATTGTATGTGCATAATGAATTCGAGACGTATCGGTTAAAGAACGCTATATCGGCCCCTTTGCAAAACCCCAATTACTTTGTATATATTCGCCACATCGCGATGAAACTTATGCCACTGGAAACGTATTATTTTTCTGGTCCTGTGAGCCATGTTTAGTCTGATTCTGAGAAGGTCGACCAAAATACTATTTTGGCTGCCTACGATCCGACTGAACGTGTGATCTTATGCACGGCTCGTCAAAATTCAAATCTGGACAAACCATTGAGTTTATATCGAAAAACTACACTCCTAGGTATATAATTTGTTGACTTTAGAGACCATAGGTTCTGGCACATTTTTTGGTGCAAAGCGGGTCTAACGGAGGACAGTATTTTGATCCAAAATTATTATTTTGCTCCTGTGTCCAGAATTGGACTTATGGGTAGTCAAACTTAGTCATTTTTCTGATGCCAAATACGTTGGCGATATCTTTTTCAGCATTCGAAGACTATTACAAGAGTTTTACTTTTGTGTCTCACTAAGTGGTTGGATATTGTTGGTTCTATGTGCTACTACCAAGCAAGTACACCTTGTCGGGCTTTATATTATTTACATGCATTCCTTATATTGTTGTTACTTTTCTGTCTGATTTGATCACATACTTCCTATGGTTCATGTTACTGTTACTCTCTCATTATC
The DNA here is from genome assembly GCA_029216955.1 of Iris pallida. NCBI lineage: Eukaryota > Viridiplantae > Streptophyta > Magnoliopsida > Asparagales > Iridaceae > Iris > Iris pallida. Next base: position 14,422,222 of record JANAVB010022397.1, read on the forward strand.
ATTGTTATTTTCTCGTTATACGTGCACGTGAGTTATTTCCTTTATTCTAGTTATCACTATTTTTTATATAGATCCTGATACTCTTGCGTTGTCCTGTCCCTTGATTACCTAACATGTCTTGACCTGTACTTGACTTGGATATGACTAGTCATGATAAACTTGACTTTTAGTACCTTAGGAGAGAGTGTTTTATTAGTCGTGGATATATCTTCTATTGTTAGTGCCTCACCGGACTGCGGTCGAGAACCTGTTATAGCACTATTAGTGCCTCACTGGGCTGCAAGTATTATCACATGTACCTATAGCCATGATTATATTATATTCTCTTGACATATCACCATCTATAGAGTTCTCCTATGTATTATTCCTTCATGTACTTGTTATTTCAGTCTTTCTTTGCATGTTATTTACTGTATAATAGGCATGTATATTATATGTCTTGCTAGCCCCCTGAGGACATGACGATCTCTCCAGGTATTAGATTAAGGTATGATACACTGATGGATGATGGTTATTACATCAAGACTTCAGGTATATTTAGTCGATGTTGTTATTATTCCCTTCCTTATTCTTATTTTGTGCTATATTTGACTCATGCTGTTGTAGCCTAGTCTTTTGGAAACTTCATTTTTTTCTATCTTGTTCATGATAAATGTGTTATTAGGGATCCACTCTAATATAAATATCTATTCTAGAATCTGTGTATTACGGTCTGATCAACCTTAGTGCACTTGATTCGTCATTTTTATCATTATTTAGTGGATTGAGATATAGTAGATTTAGAACAACAAGACAACTTATACGTACTCGAGCTGGCCTGGAGTCCTCTCGATACGTAGCTGGCATGTATACGTATTCCTAGTCATATATATTTTGTGGCTGGGTGTTACATATTTTTTGGTAGCCCATGTAGGTCGAATTAGCCGCTTCGATAGGTTACATTACTGTACCGAACGGACCTGTGAATACGACTAAACCCTTAGGAATCTCAATCCACAACTTCCTTGATAATTCTTTAAAAAACTTTTCTACCGTCCTTGAACTTTGTATTTACTGTCGACTATTCTTTCTTTGCTTTCTCATACCATTGCTTCTCGTCCCTTCCTATTTCGGAGCGACGAATGATCATGCTATATAAAATTCATCAAAAATTCTTAAGTTATAGTATAAATTAGTTTGCTTATTGAATTTTGGTTGCTTGATAGATAGGAGGGGATTAGAGATGCCATATGCTATAGGTATATAGTGGTAGTGATTTTTTCAACTAGTATGCAAGGTTATAAAATTTTAGGACATCATATATTTGATTGGGTAGTGTGACCAAAGTGGGTAGACATCCTCAATATAGAAATAAATATATAATCATACTAGGTTACGGCCTTATGGTAGTCACTTGATCAAGAATAGAGTGGTAGTTTTTGTGTAAAGATTGACCCTCTACAAGAAGAACCCAAACATAGCCTAACTCAGCCCATTTAATATTATGCCTTATCAGTTCTATAGTTAGGATTAGACAGAATAGTATGTATCACTTATTTTGGTCAGGTGAAAAGAGACTTGTACAATTGTGATAATAATATGGTTAAGAGGACAAGCTTTCAACATAATCATTGCAAGACCGCCAATATCAAGAAGAGCAACTAGAGATAACCACATATAGCTTCACGATAGACATGTTACAAACCAAACTATTTAGGATTGATTATTACTTGAGTTATTAGGAGACACCGTAGTGACCTAGCGTGTCCCTTGATCTATTCCTAGTTACGCTAGCGTGGTTCTTCGTTACTGAGCCTTATTTTAATTTCGAGGACGAAATTCTTTTAAGTTGGATATATTGTAAGCATCCTAATATTGGAAATTACTTTTCTATTATTTTAGATGATTTTTCTTTATTAAAATATATTTTATATTAAATTATCACTATAGATGTACTTTTTTTGTAGCTTTGATTTTTGGAGCACAAGAAGCGCCAAGCTTTCAAAACTTTCTTCATGATTTTTGAAGTAGACAAGCCACCTTCATTTTTATATATTGTATCCCATCCACACTTTTTTCCTAATATTCTTTTGACTTTGCAAAACTTCGGGTCAATTTAGGTTATTTGACTATTTACCGTAATTCTAGACCTAACTTCCAACGTGAGTTCAGAACTCAACATAAATCAAAATCATTTGACCCAATATAAGATTTTGATCCATTTTGAGCCTACGACACACATGCCAAGGGTTTGCCATTCAATCGAGTTCCCGTGTGTGATTTATTTGTGTCACGACTCGTACCCAGTGAAAGGGCACGAGACCGTAGGTACGTCCTGCCTACGTCGTAGTGTCGGTGGTAGAACGTTGTCCAAGATCTTAACAACAATAAAACACAAATATAATATACCTGTCATATATATACTATTACGACTCGCACCCAGTGTAGGGGCATGAGAAGTGGGTACGTCCAGCCTACGTCGCAGTGTCGACGGTAGAACGCTGTTCTAAGTCATGATCTCAACTAACCACAATATGATATACTTTCCAAACGGAGGCCAATCAT
>JANAVB010022397.1:14429765-14628822 GCA_029216955.1 Iris pallida
GCCAGTCAGATGGTACAGCCTGATCTTGATCCAAGCCAACCACATAATGCTCTAATAACTCATGGCATAGTTTATGTTTACGATTACACACCATATATCTCTGTTACAGTCTACATTTCTGTATTTTATATCATGACCTGATATCCAGTTTACCATCCTGTTTATATTTCTTATCTTGATATTTTATCTTGTTTTTCATTATGATTGTCTCTTATAGAATTTGTCAATTCATATGGAACTGATGTTAGTGTTTTGTACTTGCTCGTATCCTGACAGAATAACCCCGTTGATGTTTACAGATGATTTAGAGGCCGACTGCTCGACCTTCTATTGCTGTGGCATAGACGGCGAGTATGACTTGGATGCACCTGTGGAGCCGGTGCCCTTAGAGGATGCACCGTCTGCTTACACTAGTTAGATAGACTTGCCTGGACTGCAATCCAGCTAGTACTTCAGACTGTAGTATCTATATTATTTGGGGTTTCTGTTATGTGTTATTAACTCTAAACTTGTGTTGGGATCTCGTACTTATTTCCAGTTATTTTCTTCTATCATATTTCCATATTTCGTGCTATCTTCCTTAGAAATCTTGTGATTGAGTTGTGACATTATATACCTCCGTACGGAGATGACAGGTACCATTATATTATATCTAGATATTGTATGTTATAGAGGAACTATACAGTATTCTACCGTCGATACTGCGGCGTAGGCTGGACGTACCTACGTGCTCGTGCCCCTACTTTGGGTGCGGGTCATGACACGTTTTTGTGGTGGCCCATGCAGGTCTTGTCACAATTAGTACAACCTCGTAATGGCACTCGACTTAGAGTACTAATTACGAGCCTGCAGTTAGGATATAGGTTCTAGGATATGATAGGAGTTACTCAATCACATTTTAGGAAAATTTTCAATCTTTCGATTATCATGACAACTCTTCTTGCACTTTGAAATTAATTGTCCTTATTTGATAATGTCTTATCTTGTGCCATATTGATCTCTTTGCTTCAATCTGTCTTCAGGATGACGATTACTCGAGCTCAAGCGGCAGGATCTAGTACCATCACGGAGAGGTTCGACCCTGTGGGACCTCTTCCTCCGGCTGTGGGAGTAGCAGTCGAGGGAGCTGTCCCTATTATTCCTGCCGTCCAGGTAGGAGTAGCATCAGCAGTTCCGGAAGGTCTTCCACCTCCAGTTACGAGGCCTTCTGCAGTCACACTACAGACTCTTCTACCGCCATCTTCGATACCGACAGATGCGTTGCAGATGTTTGCGCTCCTCCAGCAGATGATGGAGACTCAGCGAGCGCAAGCTGAGGCATCTCAGTCTGAGGCTATGAGGTAGAGCATAGAGAATGCTCACCAGCTAGCACTGGCAGCAGTCGAGAGGGTTGCTACAGCTTCGATTTAGGGTACTCAGGCCCTGGAGTAGTATCAGCAGCAGCCGAGGCTGGGGTCAGTGATGGACTTCAGGAAGATGGTCCACCGAGAGTTCAAGGGGACAGAGGGCATCCTCTATGCTGATGACTGGCTAAAGGATGTGGAGCGTAGCCTAGAGCTGGCAGAGTTACCGAGGAGGCTGTGGGTACCAGCCACGGCGAGTCAGTTCTTCGATATCGCCCTGACGTGGTACCATACGGATCCTTGTGCTTCTGTGAGAGGATTGACCTGGGGGAACTTTTGGAGACTCTTCAAGGAGAAGTTCTATCCGGATGTAGTTCTGAGCGTACTGGAGGGCCAGTTTGCAGGACTGGTACAAGGGAACTCGTCTGTGGACGAGTATGCGGCATAGTTCTTTTGCCTGAGTTATTTTGCTCCTGGGATAATTCAGGACGAAGGAGAGAAGGCCCGCAAATTCAGGAGGGGCCAGATTCATGCAGTCCGTTCCAGCACATCTGGGTGTCGCGATGCGGCATTCGAGCAGATCCTGATGGACGCTCAGATTGCGGAGGAGGATTACGGTCTGAGGCCGAAGTGGGGCAGTGATGCTCTGGGGACTAGTTCTGGTGCGGGGCCGTCTAAGCGCCCTCACACTCAGCAGAGGCAGTTTCAGCAGCCTCAGTTCCAGCAGCACCAGGCACCAGCATGGGTACAGCATCAGAGGCAGAGACAGAACATCCAATGTACTTTCTGTGGAAATTTGGGGCACATTCGGGAGGTTTGTCGGATGAGGTTGGGCGTCTGCTTGTTCTGTGGGGCGTCCGATCATCAGCTGAAGAGTTTCCCTGTTCGTGCGACGAAGGGATGGCAGGAACGAGCACCTCATGCTAGGGCTCCAGCTGGACATGCAGTTCAGCAGAGGGGTCCCCCACTTCAGACTCAGCAGTAGCGCTTCATCCAGCACCATAAGGGAGCACCTCAGGACAGAGCGTTTGCGATGGCATCTGAGGAGTCTGAGCCGTCGGGAGACGTTATGGCAGGTTCTATTCTACTTTATTATTTTCCTACTCTAGCTTTGTTTGACTCTGGTGCTACGCACAGTTTTGTGTCTATTTTTTTTGCTCTTAGACACAACATTATTACTGAATATTTAGGTAGGACTTGCAAGATTATGACCGGGGGAGGCATTATCCTGGTAAATAATATCTACAAAGGGCGGAGAGTTACACTGGGAGGTCGGGACTTGAGTGCGTGTTTACTCGTAATGCCCCTTCCGAGTTACGATGTGGTACTCGGTATGGATTGGTTGAGCAGGCACCATGCTAGTATAGATTGTAGAGGAGGCAGAGTTTTGTTTGATCTGCCGGGAGAGCCAGAGTTTGTGTTTGTCGGAGGAGCAGCTGAGCCGGTAGATTGGTTCTGTGGAGCTTTGCTGGCGGGGCAGACATTGCCGCATCCATTGATAGCTGATTTCATGGATGTCTTTTCCGAGGAGTTGCCTGGGATGCTGCCAGATAGAGACGTTGAGTTCTCTATAGACTTAGTTCCGGACGCTGAACCTATTTCAAAGCACGTCTATAGGGTCAACAACAGCAAGTTGGCAGAGCTGAAGAAGCAAGTCGACGAGCTGCAAGACAAGGGATTTATCAGATCCAGTTCATCACCTTGGGGTGCACCAGTTCTGTTTGTATCGAAGAAGGATGGTACGGTACGCATGTGTATCGATTACAGAGTGCTCAACAACCTCACTATCAAAAACAAGTACCCGTTGCCGAGGATTGACGACTTATTCGATCAGTTGAGCGGCGTAAAGGTGTTTTCGAAGATAGACCTGAGGTTCGGTTATCATCAGCTGAAAGTGAAGCGGAAAGATGTTTCGAAGACGTCTTTTTGGACTCGGTATGGCCAGTACGAGTTCACTGTCATGCCATTTGGGTTGACCAACGCCCCAGCAGCATTCATGAACTTGATGAACAAGGTATTCTATCAGTACCTTGACAAGTTCGTGGTGGTCTTCATAGATGACATCTTGGTCTACTCGAAGACGCCGGAGGAGCACGAGGAGCATCTGCGGATTGTGCTCGAGACTCAGAGGAAGGAGTAGTTGTACGGGAAGCTTTCGAAGTGCGAGTTCTTCCTAGACCATGTCGAGTTCTTGGGTCATGTTGTGACTGAGCACAGGATCTCAGTGGACCAGAAGAAGATTGCAGCAGTGGAGTCTTGGTCTACACCCAGTTCAGTTGCCGAGATTCGGAGCTTTTTGGGTTTTGGCTGGCTATTATCGGAAGTTCATCCAGGACTTCTCGGGGATTGCAGAGCCAATGACTAGACTCACCAGGAAGGACTTGGAGTTCGTCTGGACTGAGGAGTGTCAGGCTGCATTCGATGAGCTGAAAAAGAGGTTGACCTCAGCTCCGATCTTGACCTTGCCATCTGGGTCAGGTGGTTTCATGATCTACAGCGATGCTTCTGGGAAGGGCTTGGGTTGTGTTCTTCAGCAGCACGGGAAAGTGATTGCTTATGCATCTAGGCAGTTATGTCCTCATGAGAAGAACTACCCTACTTATGATCTGGAGTTGGCCGCGGTTATCTTTGCTTTGAAGTTGTGGAAGCATTATCTGTACGGAGAGCGAGTTGATATCTTCACAGATCACAAGAGCTTGAAGTACGTGTTCACTCAGAAGGAGCTGAACATGCGACAGAGACGGTGGCTTGAGCTGATGAAGGACTTCGATATCTCGTTACAGTACCATCCAGGCAAGGCCAATGTAGTTGCAGATGCCTTGAACAGGTATCTTGTAACTATGTATTTGACTGCAGATCGTCATCTTTTGGCCGATCTGGACAGTTTGGGTATTGAGGTGATTGTTCCAGGCATAGAGGTTCAGATGTGGGGCTTACAGATTCAGTCTAAGTTGATGGACAGAGTCAGATCAGCATAGTATGATGTCGTTGCCCTGAGGAGCATCAGGGAACAGAGCGGGCAGGTTTGCTCGACGATTTTTCTATAGCCGAAGATGGGTCGCTGCGGCACGGTGCTAGACTGTGCGTTCCGAGTAGAGAGCTTCGGGAGGAGGTTCTTCAGGAATCGCATCGCTCTCAGTACTATATGCATCCTAGAGCCAACAAGATGTACAGAGATCTGAGAGAGCATGTTTGGTGGAATGGCATAAAGTGCGAGGTAGCTCAGTTTGTATCTCGCTGCTTGGTATGTCAGCAGGTGAAAGCCGAGAGGCAGAGGCCAGGTGGATTGCTACAGCCACTACCCATTCCAGAGTGGAAGTAGAAGCGCATCACCATGGACTTTGTGTCCGGACTTCCACGCTCTCCTGGAGGGAAAGACGCGATTTGGGTCATAGTTGATAGATTGACCAAGTTGGCCCACTTTTTGCATTTCAAAGTGGGATTGTCTACGAAGAAGCTGGCAGAGCTGTACGTTCGTCAGATTGTGAGATTGTACGAAGTTCCGGTAAGCATAGTTTCAGATCGGGATAGCCGTTTTACTTCCCACTTCTAGAGGAGTTTGCATATTAGCTTGGGCACTCACCTCAAGTTTAGTACCGCTTATCACCCCCAGACGGACGGGCAGTCGGAGAGGACCATCCAGACTTTGGAGGATATGCTTCGTACGTGTGTGTTAGACCTCGGGGGTTCTTGGGACGATCATCTTCACCTGGTAGAGTTTGCTTACAACAACAGCTACCAGGCCAGTATAGAGATTTCGCCATTCGAGGCTCCAAATGGACGGAGATGCCGTACTCCCTTGTCATGGGATGATGTTGGCAAGATAGTGCTGCTTGGACCAGAGATGGTAGTGGATGCAGCTGAGAAGGTTAGGCTGATTAGTGATAGACTTCGGGTGGCTCAGGATAGGCAACGGCATTGGGTCGATAGCCACCGGAGACCGTTAGAGTTCGAAGTTAGTTTCAGTTCCCTGTCGTGTTTGTTTGTGATTATTGTTTGGTTGTGTGCTGAGTTTTGTTTTACGTCTAGGCTGGTGATATGGTATTTCTGAAGAGTTCGCCGACACGTGGCACGATTCGCTTTGGCCGAGGTAGGAAGCTTAGTCCGCGCTACATCGGACCTTTCACTATCCGTGAGAGGGTCAGTGCAGTAGCCTACCGACTGGACTTGCCACCTATGCTCGAGGGAGTGCATAACGTATTCCATGTGTCCTAGCTGAGGCGGTACGTGGTAGACCCTAGCCATATATTGGATCATTTAGCAATCGAGGTGGGACCTACTCTCAGCTATCCAGAACAGCCAGCGGAGATTCTGGATCGTCAGGAGAAGGTGCTCCAGAACCAGGTCATACCCTTGGTTCGTGTTGCATGGAGGCACCACTCTCTAGGTGAGTCTACCTGGGAGAGGGAGGACGACATGCGAGAGCGTTTCCCTTATCTCTTCGAGTCCTGAGGTATAAGTTATTTTGTTTCTGCATGTGTTTCCTGTGTTTTGTTGTTTTCAATTTCGTGGACAAAAATTTTTAAGTTGGGTAGATTTGTCACCTCCAGTTTTTAAATTTAGGGTAATTTTGTCATTTTTCATATTCTAATATTTTTGTGAATATTTATGTATTAATATTGTATTTTGGGGTTTCATTTGATCGGGTTTGAGTTTTGTCTCATTTCTACTTGTATTAGTAACCCGGGTCAGTTTTGGACCCAACTGGAACCTACCAACTTGTCATTACCAAACCCAGATATTTATATTTGACTAATCCCATTTGATTTTAGTGGGATTAGGGATTAGAATTAGATTTCGAACTTGAAATTTGGAGTTTTCAAGTTACCATTTTGACCCCAACTCAAAACTACTCATTTCCTTGACTTGGAGGGATTTGTGACTTTGGACAATACCCTAAACCCCCCTACATGTGGCCGGCCAGCAGCACACACACCCCTCCCTTCTTCTCATTGCAAGAAAGCTCTCTTTATCTTCCTTTCTCTCATTCTACAAAAACTCTTTCTTTTTCCTTTAGATTTTAAGCTCCAAAGTAAGTCAAATCTCTTCTAATTCTCTTCCATACTCTAGATATCTCTCTAATCTTGGTGCTAACCTTTGTTTATCTCTCATTTGTGGTTTTGATCTAGGTAGATCTAGCTTGGTGGTAGTGGAAGCATAGATTTTGGAGTTTGACCTAAAAGAAGTGATTTTGGGACCTTTTCTTAAGATTCCAACTCCCAAGAGGTAAACCATCACTTTAACCTTTGTAATTACTTCTAATTAGTGTCATTTGAATATTAGAGGATGCCCGAGGTGTAGGATAACCCATTAGAAGAGGTTTGGAACCCATTGGACTCAATTTGGGACTTTTGGCCTAGGTTTAGTGCCAAATTTGGGGAAAATCCTAAATTGACATGTTTGGGTGTTGCTCCTAGCCTAATTAGACCTAATTAGGTTATTTTGGGTGAGATGAGGCTAGGTACGTGTCCATATTTGGATACGTGAGGTCGTTTAGCGATAAATCATAAAAATAGACTTTTTCGGGATTTTCGGGTTCCAACACACAGGTGACTTTTTGCACCGATACTAGAATCGGCAAGTTAGCACTTAGAATAGGTTCTTATAATTATTTAGAACTCGTGGGTAGAGTTTGGGTCAAATTCGGATAGGTTTGGTGTCTGTATCGTGCGATATCGCGAATCGGACTCCTCGGAGTCGCCAGAATGGCCATTTAGCCATTCGGGCCTCGTTTCTCATTTTCGCTCGCGTGCGCGAGTTAGATTGCTTGTGTGGGGTACGTGTCTAAGTCCTAGATGGTAGAATTATGAGAATTTGGGTATTCGGATAGGTTTCGGGATATTATGTATATATATATATATATATATATATATATATATATTATATATATATATATATATATATATATTATATATATATATATTATATATATATATATATATATATATATATATAGGGGAGGGATATTGCACCAAACTTATTGCATCAATTATTGCACCAAACAATCTCAACCACACATTTATTTCAATCATGTGGTTATAAAGCATGCTGACGTGGCAACAACTTTATGGAATGCTTTATAACCACATGATAGAAATAAATGTGTGGTTGAGATTGTTTGGTGCAATAATTGATGCAATAAGTTTGGTGCAATATCCCTTCCCATATATATATATATATATATATATATATATATATATATATATATATATATATATATATATATATATATATATGTGTGTGAGTGGGTTTGAGTGGTGTTAGTGGTGTGAGTGGGTTTAAGTGGTGTTTAGTGGTGTGAGTTGAGTGATTAGTTAGAGGGGTATGTTAGTAGGAATGTTAAGGTAAGTTGGAAGTTAGGATAATATATTGGAAGGTAAGGTAATTGGATAGGTTAGAGATGAAGTTATAAGATATGGTTAGTTAAGATATAAGTTAGATATTAGAGTTAGTGTAGAGTAGTTAGTAGATAGATATATAAGTATCTTGGTATCTCATAATTAGATATAGATAAGTATCTTGGTAGATGAAAGGAAATCTAGGAGAGTGAGTGTGGTTTAGGATGGATGTTATCTTAGTATCATGGTATCTCATAATTCTACCCTCTAGGACTTAGACACGTACCCCACACAAGAGAATACCTTAAGGTATTATACATATGTTAAGATAGGTAATAAGATGCATTAGATGAGTTAGTAAGTGTGAGATACTCTATGATACAAGAATGTTAGATGCATTTAGGATGCAAATAGATGAAAGGAAATCGAGGAGAGTGAGTGTGGTTTAGGATGGATGTTATCTTAGTATCATGGTATCTCAAGATACCAATAGTGCTCTAAGGTAATGTAGGTAAACTAACATATTATAAAAGATGGTTTTGATGTCCAAGATAGTGAGAATTTATGGTTGGTAATGACTAGATAGGTTAGTATCTTGCTACCCTAGGATACCGGGAGGGATACTCCCAAGGCAAAGTGGTTTTGCCTTAGTGTTAGTATGTAAAGGGTAAATGTAATGTAAAGGGGTAAGTTAAGGTAATGGGGTAAAACTAAGATACGGGTTTAGGAATATAAGATTGGTCTATATTTAGGATGTCTTGGTAGGTAAATACTAGAAATGTTATGTTTAGTCTAGTTTTGACTCGGTGGACCCAAAGTTGACTTTTTACATAAAAGTCAACCATAAGTCAACACTTTGCCTAGAATGGTCTAGAACTCAACCAGAGTTGACTAGTTGACTGAAAATCAACTGTTACTACCAAAATAAGTCATATCAGCGACGAAATTAGCGACGCCGACTTAAAACGTCGCTAATATTTTTGGATTTAGCGACTCCAAAAGGACGTGTCACAATACGTCGCTGATAGCGACAAACAGCGACATATTGCGACTACCTTTAGTGTAATAAAAACCAACGTCGTTGATTTGTTGGAAAACGTCGCCAGTTTTATTAGTTCAGCGACGTTTAGCGTCGCAAAGTTTAAGACGTCGCCGAATATTAAATTTACCGACGCGTAGCGACACGATGTATTATGTCGCAAAGCCACCAACGATACGACGGTAGACGTCGGCATTATACCGACGTATAAATACGTCGGCAAACGTCGGTAATTGCGACGTTTGGCGACGTTTAGAAGATTAGCGACTTACATTTCAGCGACTATCTCAAAACGTCGGTAATTTTGTCGCTAAATATTTTTAGTGACGAATATTGTCGTTTTAGCGACGTCTTTAGGCGTCGCTAAAATGACTTATTCTGGTAGTGGTTAGTAAACATATGCCTAGTTTGACCTAGGGTTGACCAGAGTAGACCAGTTGATCAAAAGTCAACTATAAGTCAACCCTTGACCCAAATTGACCTAGTTTGACTTGGTTTGACCTCCTGTGACCTAGTGTGACTTAGTATGACTCAGTGTGACCTAGTGTGACCTAATTTGACCTATCTTGACTTAGAATGACTTAGAATGACTTAGTTTGACTTAGTTTGACTTAAACTTGCACAGCATAACTAAATTAGTATGCCTTTCATTATCAAACCCTATTTTGACTCATGGTATCTCATCTTTAGGTCTGTGACTTCACTGAGCATCTGTTCACCTTATCAGCTCAGGACCACAGGCAAGTACATTCACTGATAGTTTTCATTGTCTTGATATCTGTTATATCTGATTCAGTTGTAGTGTCTTACTTGATTCCCGACATGATGGTTCACGGACTAGTATACGTCAGATCCTGTCATGAGATGTTATTCCTGGACCTTCTTGGTATATTGGTCCGTGATATTTCTTGTTTCTTGTACTTGTATAGACATCGATTTGGGAGTGGACTGGCCCCCTGCTTTTGAATCCCGTGTCATGACGTACCATGTCCGGATCCATGATACTATTCAGGGACGGGGAGTTGTTAGTGGTTATGTGATCAATACCATACTTGTATTCCTATACATGTTCATAGCTATACCCTCACTTCACGTAGGGTAAAGCCTGACCCTACTTGTTCATAGCTTTCCATGCTGGCTGGCCTGACCCAGAGTTCTTGTTTTTCTTGTTCATAGCCAGTCAGATGGTACAGCCTGATCTTGACCCAATCCGATCACATAATGCTCTAATAACTCATGGCACAGTTTATGTTTACGATTACACACCATATATCCCTGTTACAGTCTATATTTCTGTATTTTATACTATGACCTGATATCCAGTTTATATATCCTATTTATATTTCCTGTCTTGATATTTTATCTTATTTTTTATTATGATTGTCTCTTATAGAATTTATCAACTCATATGGAACTGTTGTTAGTGTTTTGTACTTGCTCATATCCTGACAGGATAACCCCGTTGATGTTTACAGATGATTTAGAGGCCGACTGCTCGACCTTCTATGGCTATGGCATAGACGACGAGTATGACTTGGATGTACCTGTGGAGTCGGTGCCCTTAGAGGACGCACCGTCTGCTTAGACTAGTTAGATAGGCTTGCCTGGACTGCGATCCAGCTAGTACTTCAGACTATAGTATCTATATTATTTGGGGTTTCTGTTATATGTTATCAACTCCAAACTTGTGTTGGGATCTCGTACTTATTTCCAGTTATTTCTTTCTATCATATTTCCATATTTCGTGCTATCTTCCTTAGAAGTCTTGTGATTGAGTTGTGACATTATATACCTCCGTGCGGAGATGACATGTACTATTACATTGTGTCTAGATGTTGTATGTTATAGAGGAACTATACAGCGTTCTACCGTCGATACTGTGGCGTAGGCTGGACGTACCCATGTGCTCGTACCCCTACTTTGGGTATGGGTCGTGACACCACGTGGCGTGGCGTGGCATATCCGCAAACAGGGTCGGGTAGCAGGGCAACCGTGCGGGGGCTCGTGCTGTGTGTCCGTGGCTATTTTGGACACGGACACGACACAAAAATAGGCTCAATCTTCATGAAAATTACTCTCCACATATAGATCTACAATTCTATGTAATTAGTTTTGCAATTTACAGAAATTTATTTCAATATGACATTTCACCAAACACATGCACACACACTCCGATACGTGTCCGATACGCATACCAAATAGACACAAATTTCTACCAAACTTGGTCTACAGCTAGGGGACACCTAAATGAATGCATCTATGGAAAGAAATCAAGAATTTGAATGTGTTTGATAGATTTTACCTATTGAGGGTGAAACCTCAAGAAATAGCCTTTTGAATGAGAGTCCCTCTCCAACTTGCAATGATCCCAAGCCTCCAAATCCTTGCTAGCTGTCCACTATTGGTATCCTCTACTGTAGGGGAGTCCAACGCAATTGATTTGGTCCAATTTGGAGGAGAAATGAAGAATTGGTGAAGGTTTGGGGAAGAACTAATTAGGGTTTCTTGTAGGAATAAAAAGAGGCAAAGAATTTGTGAAGAGATGATTAAATAGAGGGGATGGACTCTTGATGGCTGTTGTAAATGACTAGGGTTAGGGTTTTACAATTGCTAGATGAGTGGCTAAGGCTTCTCCACATAAACAATCAAAGGCTCACATCAAAAGTAGGTTTCTTACACTTATATCTAACCAAAATATCTACTAACATAATATCTAGATATTAATCTAACTTAACCATTAAGTCTCTAACTTTCTAACTAAGCCTCCATGAACATCATTAACATCTAGGTTAGGTCAAAACTAGGTTAGTCTCTAATAAAAAGATTAGCACCAAAATAATCAATCAAAATTCATTTTCATTAATAAGTCAAAAATGACCAAAATACCCTTAGGCTAAAAGTTGCAATTAGTCATCCTAATCACATGGTTAGGTCCCCGTGGTCAAGGTTCGTCTCTAGGTCATGCAGTCTCTAGGGTTATACTAGCAAAACATCAAAATCACAAGTCATAGATTTAAATAGTTTAAAATTGATAAAAAATAACCAAAAATCATAACATGATTTAAATATCATTATTAAATGATTATAATTATAAAATTTCAAAATTATCCTCATTTTAGAAAAGTGGGTGTTACATATACTCTCCATACGGAGGACAAACTCAAAAAAATATGACTCCATCAAAAATAGCTAAGAAGGAAATGTATCAAGACATGGAAATAAATAGAAGTCAAGGTACGATACAATCCAAAAGAAATAAGTCTAAGTGTTATCAACACATCCCAAAGTGTATATGAAATAATATAACATCTCAGAATAAAACTGGAGACAAATCCAGAAAAATGTCCTAGCAGTCTAATCTAGGCACTACTGGTGTCTCCTCTAGGCTAGTTGTATCCTCTTAGTGATCTAGGTCACATGTGTCGTCTAAGTCTGCACCATAATAAGTAGTGTAGAAATTCTCCAAGTTTGCTGTAAAATTTATCAAAATATCCAATCAGAATTGGAGCAAAATACATAACTCTAAAAGAAGTTTTATTGCATGGTAGGAAATATTGAACTAGCAATAGAATAAGATACATGACATACTGTAATAGAAATACAAGAATACATAAAATAAAAATAAGGAAACTGAGTACATGAATAGGATAAAGAATATATGAACTATAATAAATATAAGTGATTTAGAGCACAATACAATTATGTGCTTGGTTTAGGTTGCACATTAGTAATCGACGGTAACTCGATTATACGTGAAGGTATAATCGACATATACGTGAGTACACTAGGGGATTTAATTACATAACCACTTTTACTCTCCCGCCCCAATCAATACACAAGGATCCGATCATGATACGCTACATAGACGATTATTATTTTCACATGGAGCGCATGATAGTACATTAGAGCAAATGAAAGACACGAATATAAGGAGTACACGATGCACACGATAAAGTACATGAACATAGAATACCCGATGTACCCGGTAAGGGGATAACGTTGCATGACAAGATCCATATAGTAACAATCCGTGTTAATGATGTATCAGCATCAAGTAAAGTAGTCTAGAGTAGGCAATATAGATCTATCATGATGAAAACAATCAGAGAATGTACTCGTCTGATATACCGAGTAACAACTGTGTATCGGTATCTAAACTGGCGTCACAAAGACCTATTATAAAATTGCAGGGTTACAAAGTGTTCTAGAGTAAACAATTGATTTAAATGTGTTATTTATATGCTGCTAGGCCACTTCTAGGTCAAAGAAGTCAAACTTGGTCAAGTTGGTGAACTTGGGAAAAAACTTAGTTCATTTAACCTAAATCTAGGGTTTGGCTAAATTAGGCTATTTAGTGTGCTAGCGATAATGTGGTATCAAACCATATCTCAAACCTAGGTTCAAACCTATTTATATGCTTCATACCCTATAATATTACTATAGGATACCTTATATATATATATATATATATATATATATATATATATATATATATATATATATATATATATATATATATATTTCATATATATATATATATATATATATATATATATATATATATATATATATATATATATAATTTATGAAATATATATATATATATATATATATATATATATATAATTTATGAAAAAAAAAATATATATATATATATATATATATATAATTTATGAAAAAATATATATATATATATAATTTATGAAATAAATTAAATATATATATATATATATATATATATATATATATATATATATATATATATATATATATATATATATATATATATATATATAATTTATGATATATATATATATATATATATAATTTATGAAATGCCCAAAAATAAAAAAAGTTTTATGAAAAACCCACTGCGCAAAAACATTTCATCGCGTGCCCAGAATTAGCAAAAAATATATAAAGAGGGTTCCGAATGACCTTTTTGCCCTTCCTTCTAATTTATTGAAAATAC
Source organism: Iris pallida (assembly GCA_029216955.1). Lineage (NCBI taxonomy): Eukaryota > Viridiplantae > Streptophyta > Magnoliopsida > Asparagales > Iridaceae > Iris > Iris pallida. Next base: position 14,443,458 of record JANAVB010022397.1, read on the forward strand.
CCACGAAACTACTCTTAAAAAAATGTTTCGATACTTCATCTTCTTCCATACGCTGCTCACTTTCGAATCTAGGTTTTCTCCTCAAAAATCTTCAAAAACTCGTCGAAAATTTTTGGAGAGACCGAGATAAATGGCAAAAGTGCTAAAACGGAGGTCCAAACATCATTTTTTTGCGATTCTAAAATTTCAAAAGGCCGACTAACGAAAAAGTGGTTAATCTCAGGCTCCTCGAAGATACGCTCATTTTGCGACAAACCGGGCCTCGTTTCGACCTCCCAGTCAAAAGTTATCGTCATCCAAAGTTTCAACTGAACATAAAATGCAGGAGAATGGCCATTCTCCGTATTAGAACACGAAGAATGTTAATTTTGCATGAGGGTGGTCATTCTCCATATTAGTAACACGGAGAATGGCATTCTCCGTCTTAATTTATACGGAGAATGGCCATTCTCTGTGTTAGTAACACGGAGGATGGCATTTTTCGTGTAAATTAAGACAGAGAATGGTCATTCTCCGTGCTAAATTACACAGAGAATGGCCATTCTCCGTCTTAATTTACACAGAGAATGGCCATTCTCCGTGTAATTTAGCATGAAGAATGGTCATTCTAGTGTTAAAACGCAGGAGAATGGCCATTCTCCGTGTTAGAAACACGGAGAATGGCATTCTCCGTGTAAATTATGACGGAGAATGGCATTCTCCGTGTTAATTTATACGGAGAATGGCCATTCTCTGTCTTAATTTACACAGAGAATGGTCATTCTCCGTGTAATTTAGCACGAAGAAAAATTACACGGAGAATGGTCATTCTAGTGTTAAAACGTAGGAGAATGGCCATTCTCCGTGTTAAATAACACGGAGAATGGCATTCTCCGTGTTAATTTACATGGAGAATGGCCATTCCCAGTGTTAAAACGTAGGAGAATGACCATTCTCCGTATAATTTAGTACGGAGAATGGCATTCTCCGTGCCATTCTCCGTGTTAAATGACACGGAGAATAGTCATTCAAATGTTAAAAACACGGAGAATGTCCATTCTCCGTGTTAAAAACACGAAGAATGTCATTCTCCGTGTTAATTTACACGGAGAATGGCATTCTCCTTGTTAAAATGCAGGAGAATGACTATTCTTCGTGTTATATCGACGGAGAACAGTTGACAGAAATCTATTTTTTATTTTTTTATTTTGTGGAAAAAAATTTGACATAAATAAAGATTCAAGGTTTTTTGTTCTTCTTTCAAAACAATGCTAACTCTTATGGAAAAGAAGAATAAGATCTTCTCTCCATAATTGACCTAATTGTCGAAAAAGAAGAAGAAGAGAAAGAAGAAGAAGAAGAAGAAGATGAGCGATGATCGGAGTTCGACTGAACAAAAAGCACGATGAATTACGAACGATCTTTGCGATCTCTACTGAAGATGAGAGCAATGGAATTCAGATCTCTCGTGAAGAAGAAGAAGAAGAAGAAGAAGAAGAAGAAGACGACGAGAATCGCAATCCAAATCTGAGTTTATGCGGAGGGGTAGTTATGGTATTAATTTTGTAAATACAGAGCATCTAAAGGAAATCTTGGAATACTTAACTTGGAAATATATAATTCTGGGCATTTCATAAAACTCATCCTGTGGGTGGATTTTTCATAAAAACCAACCCCGAATTTGGGTTTCTCAGCAATTTCCAGTTGATGAAAATAATTTCACTGATTTGGTTCTACCCCCTGTTCCGAAATGGGGCCCCGGCCGACCAAAGACGGACCGTTATAAGGGCAAATATGAGAACAAGGGAAAAGAGAAGAGTAAGATGAGGTGCCAGAATTACTTTGAATTATGTAATCACAATTGCACCACTTGCTCTCTCCCTCCACGTGCTGCTACGGGGGTCGAGGGGGCAGCGCCCTCTCGTTAATACATATACATATATTATTTATTTTATATAATTGTTTTTTGAATACATTTCTTACATTTTTGGATATCAATGGTGCTATTTTGAAGTCTGTATATCAACTGTTTCAAATTTTTTGACTGCATAAAGGCCATTCTCCGTGAGATTTATACGGAGAATGGCCATTTTCCGACATTTTAACCTAGAGACTAGACATTCTCTGGCACTTTAACACGGTGAATGATCATTCGCCATGAGCATTACACGGGGAATAGCCATTCTCCTGCATTTTAACACGAAGAATGGCTATTCTTCGTCTGCTTTACACGGGAAATAGCCATTCTCCTGCATTTTAACACGGGAAATGGAGACTCCCCTGCATTTTAACACGTGGAATGACCATTCCTCGTGATTTAACACGGAGAATGGTCATTCTCCCTGCATTTTAACACGAGGAATGGGCATTTTTCGTGATTTTTTTAGACGAAAAATGGTCATTCTCCTGCATTTTATGAGGGAAATGGCCATTTTCCTGCATTTTAAGACGGAGAATGGTCATTCGCCGTGATTTTAGGATGACGAATGACCATTCTTCTGTATTTTAAGACGGGAAATAGCCATTCTCCGTGAGATTTGCACGAAAAATGACCATTCTTGGATAAAAAAAATAAAGATAAATTTGCTCTAAACTATTTTATATATATCATTTTTGAATTACATTTACATTGTTGTTTACAATGTCATTGCTAGGTTGGTACATATGGTATTACATGTTCACTTGAAAGCAACTTCTTAGCCCATCTCAACCTCGTCTTTGTAATCTTCTGGTGAATGACATCGTCTTTTTCTCTCGAGATTTTGGAGGGATTATTCACCAAGCACTTCATATAAAATGTCGTGTACAAGAGGCAGTTGGGTCCTAGTTATTGTGGGCATCGTTGAGAACATTTCAGCTCTGCGCTCTCATACTCCATCATCACCGGGCTTTTTTTCTTCATCATCAAAACTTTCTTCCTGACGATAGGCTCTAAGGTCTTTTTCATTAATTCTGCATCCACCTTGCTCTTTTTGTACGTGTTTTGCATTAAGGAGTTGTAGTGTGTCCAATCGTAGGAGCTGAAGTTAAATCTGAGCAGCATATAGTGTTTGGAGGTTGTATTAAAGAGTAGAATGAATAGCCACTCTATGTCGTCCTCTAAACCCATGATAAAGTCTTCTACATCTTGTTTAAAATTTTCATAGGCGCCAGATGTTGCTTTCGGTTGAATGGCAAGCTCCACGGTGGTCTGTTTCCCAAAAATAAAACACAATATCATGAGTAAGTTTTTACGTCATTTTTCATCGGTATACACATTAATAGGGATTTTTCAGTTTTGATTCTTACGATTGTGTTGGGCAATATGAATACAGAATACTTATATTGCATGCCCTGTGAACTTGGCTGGATGTACGTTCTTGCCAAGTCTTGAATTGTGTTTATCTTCTTTATTATTAGGTTGAGTATGTCAGCCTCCATGTCTTCATTGTTGAGTATGTCTTGTATGCCTTTTGCTGATAGGATGACGGCAACTCCCTTTTCTCCCTCTTTCGGAATATTCATGTATACCATATCAATGCATATAAATTTAGTTTAGATTAACTTAATAGAGATTCTCAGGATATAATTGTAAAATAGACTAGAAAGAAAAAGGAGTCATTCGTCGTCCAACTGACACGGAGAATGATCATTCGCCGTCCAACTGACATGGAGAATGATCATTCGCCGTCCAACTGTCATGGAGAATGATCATTCGCTGTCCAACTATCACGGAGAATGTCCATTCTCCGTTATGAATTGGACGGAGATTGGTCGAGTTCAGAATACATATGTTGGATCCATCTTTCTTGAGAATATGATGCCCCTGTAAAGCTTTTTCAGCTCTTCATCCGCATCCACCCAAAGTTTGAGGTCATCACATTCCCTTAGTACTATTCCCTTTCTCACTAGTTCAGCCGTTTCGGCGTCTTGTCCGGGTTCAACAGATTCTTTCGATTCTGCCTGCTTATTTTTTTTCTCGTCCCCCGATTTTTGCTTGAGGTTTTGGTTTCGTAGCAGCAGCTGTCTTCCGCTTTTATTAGCCTCCGCTAGTGTATTCTTCCCCATGGGAGTATATTTTTTATCGGCTACTGCCGGTGATGGTTTTTTCAACCTCTTTAGCCCCTTGCTCTTATTGTGATTTCTTTTGGAGCAGTAGGTTCAGTAGCTTGTTATTCAGCAGCTGGGTGAGTCTCAAGCTGCAATGTTACAGTCACGGCTTTGAGATTAGTGATCTTTTTATCCTTTTTAATGGCTTCATTCTGCAACGATTCAACTTGTTTCTGAAGCTCGCTTTTCTCATTCTTGAGCCTTTTATTTGTCTCTTTGAGCTTCTCGGTTGTTTGCACTAATATAAAACAAATAACAATGAAAAGTATGATATCAATCAATATATACTTTTTTTTAAAAAAGGAAAAAAAGATCATTCTCCATGATTTTAACACGGAGAATGGTCATTCTCTTGCATTCTAACATAGGGAATGGCCATTCTACGTTATTTTACAATGGAGAATGACCATTCTCCGTAATTTTAACACGGAGAATGACAATTCTCCGTGATTTTACAATGGAGAATGGTCATTTCTTGTGATTTTATAATGGAGAATGGCCATTCTCCTGCATTTTAACACGGGGAATGGCCATTCTCCGTGATTTTAACACAGAGAATGGTCATTCTCTATGATTTTAACACGAAAAATTACAAATCAGAACTTTGAAAAAAGAGAAAATTTTACCTTGTGTCTCTAGCTTTTTAATCTTTTCATGAAGCTTCTCATTCTCAGCAATAATCTGAGATTTCTCTTTTCGCAAGGAGTCCAATTCCCACACCGACCCCTCCATCACAACGTCATTGCATGTTGTTGGGCTCCTTGTTCCTCTAACTCTTTAACCTTTTCATGGAGTTTCTCATTGTCAGTAATAATCTGAGATTTCTATTTTTGCAAGGAGTCCAATTCTCATACCGACCCCTCCATCGCGGTATTCATTTCAAGTTGTTGGGCTCCTTGTGCCACTAGTTCTTGAGCCTTTTCATGGAGTTTCTCATTCTCAGTAATAATCTGAGATTTCTCTTTTCGCAAGTCCTCCAATTCCCGCATCAACCCCTCCATCGTGAAGTTCATTTCAAGTTGTTGGGCTTCATTTTGGAGTCTCTTTTGCTCAGCATCCTCATCGCCACCTTTTTGGTGGTGTCCCTCTCCTTCATATCCACCTTCTTCTTGTATATCTACCTCCTCTTCTAGGTGTCCTTCCTCTTCCCCAATAGCTATAACCAAATCTTTGAATATCTTTTTCGATATCAATTTAATGTGATATTCGTTTTTGAGGAAGACCGAGATTGTGTACCCATCCCATGTATAAAATCTCGGGTATTCACGTATTGGTTCGGACTTCCTTTCCACATGGGTACTATATTTTGCAAACGAATAAAGGAAATATATTGTACAACCTTCCATTTTGGAGTATGCATCAGAGTAATCCCCCCAACAGTTTTACTCGTAGTCCTCTTGATGCCCTCCATGACGTACGCCAAGATTAACCTTGGGCAGCATATACTGTTAATAACTTCTATATTGTCTACCAAGGCTAAGAACTTGTACGGCAAATTTGAACCACCAGACTTTGTGAAGAATGCTGTTTGGCACAAGTGGAAGATTATTAGCTTGGCCAAATCATCTGGATTAACATCTTCATCTCCGTCACGAAGCCATTGTAACAATTCAAAGAACTTCTGTCTCACTTCCGTATTCGTGACTTCTGAGTGTTTACCCTTGGAATTAGTCAGCAATCTTGTGAAGTGATATCTACACAGGCTCAACGATACCGGTGGTGTGGTTTGTTGTTGTTTTCCTATGATCAATCTTCTGTAATAAGCATCATCCTCACTTTCATCCTTCAGCGGTAGACCGAAAATGGCTACGATATCGCCCACACTAGGCGCTATTTTAACAGTAGTGCTCAATTCAGAGTATCCGATGCCATCTTTGTCTTCCAAATAAGTTCCTATCAAATTCTCAAGACCTTTTGAAACCTTGGCCAATTCTTGTTTGCCAACTTTGTTTTTGTAAAATACCTCGACGAAATTATAGAAACCGATATTCTTTAAAGACTCAATAACTAGCTCGGGCAAACGGCTGCCACCTTCTTTGACATCCTCCATAAGAGTTAGCATCGTTTTGAGAGAAGAACGAAAAACTCTTGAATCTTTATTTCTGACAAATTTTTTTTCTACAAAAAAAAACAAAATAATAGGTTTTTGTCAATTGTTCTCCGTCATTTTAACACGGAGAATGCCCATTTCCCGTGATTTTAACACGGAGAATGACCGTTCTCCTGCATTTTAACACGGGGAATGGTCATTCTCCACGATTTTAACAACGGAGAATGGTCATTCCCCGTTATTTTAACACGTAGAATGCCTGTTCTCCTGCATTTTAACACGGGAAAAGGCCATTCTCCGTCATTTTAAACAAAGAAAATGACCATTCTCATGAATTTTAACACGGGAAATGGCCATTATCCTGTATTTTAACACGGGGAATAGCCATTCTCCTGTATTTTAACACGGAGAATGACCATTCTCCGTCATTTTAACACGGAGAATGATAATTCTCCGTCAATTTAACAAGAAAAATAGCAATTCTCTACGATTTTAACACGAAGAATGACTATTCTCCTGTATTTTAACACGGAGAATGGTAATTCTCCGTTATTTAACACGGAGAATGGCTATTCTTTTGCATTTTAATACGGAGAATGGCCATTCTCCATGATTTTACCACGGAGAATGGCCATTCTCCTGCATTTTAACATGGAGAATGACTATTCTCCGTTATTTTAACAAGGAGAATGGCAATTCTCCGTGGTTTTAACATGAAGAATGGTCATTCTCCTGCATTTTAACAGAATCATGAACATAACTTAAAGTTATACCTTCTTTTTGCTTATCAGCCTTTGGCTTATGTGCAACTCTCTTAATTCTCTTCACAACGGTGCTCTCTTCTTTAACTGGGGTTCCAGTTTATGCTGATGATGATAATGAAGTGGCAACTGATGATGACAACATGGTGTGAAGTTTGCGAATAGAGTCACTGACGAGTTTTTGAAGTAAGATTTGAAGATTTTGGAGGAGAAAACATAGATTCGAAAGTGAACAGCGTATGGAAGAAAAGGAAGAATCGAAACATTTTTTTGAAGAGTAGGTTTCGTGGGTGTTTTCAATAAATTAGAAGGACAAAAAGGTCATTCCGTACCCTTTTATATATTTTCGCTAATTATGGGCACACGATAAAATATTATGTTGCGGTGGATTTTTTATAAAACTTGCGGTTTTTGGGCATTTGATAAAATTTTTCGACCAGAAAACTATATTTGTATTAGTCAAAATAGTTTTTCAATAATTACATGAAAAACTAGAAAATCAATTTTAGCTAAAACCCAATTTCGTCAAAATACACTTTTTAGGTCAAAAAGTATAGAAAAATACTACGATAATAATATATATAGTCAAACCATTTTTGAAAAATATCTAGAATTACTGCATATATTTAGTCAAAACCCCATATCTAAAAATAATACAATAATATAATTTAGAACTTCAAGGCCCCAATCCCAAAAATCTTGTCACAAATATACTTATCATATATAACTAAATCCAATTTATATGGGTTTTCAAATAATCAGAAATATTGTTATTGGGCATAAAGTGCAGCCCAAAGAATTTAACTAAATAATTACTATCAAGAGAATATAAATCCAAGGCTTAAAGCTCAGCCCATTTAAAATGGGCCCAAAATTATCCCAACTAAAATGCCCAACATCTAATATATATATAAACTGATATATATATATATATATATCTATATTATATATATATATATATATATTTATTTATTTTATTTATATATATATATATATATATATATAGATATATATATATATATATATATATAATATATATATATAAAATAATATATATTATATAGATATAGAGAGAGAGAGATGAGAGAGAGAGAGTGAGAGAGAGAGAATAAGGAGGTAAGGTGCACCTCACGGGGGGTGTCTACTTGTCACCCCCACCCCCCCCCCCCCCCCCCCCCCCCCCCCCCCCCCCCCTCCCCTCCCCCCTCCCATGCTATCATCATGCACATGGGTGCATGATGATAGCATGGGAGGGTGACAAGTAGAACCCTCCATAGGGTGGCAACCACACCTCCCTCATCCTCTATATATATATATAATATATATATATATATATATATATATATATATATATATATATATGTAAATAATACCTGGATTATTAAATCCAGCCCAGGGTCTATGAAAGCCCGGCCCAACTAGGGCCAAGCCCAACTTCTACAGGGCTTGTTATCACAACAAAATAGAAAAATAAAAATACAAAAATAAATACCCAAAGCAAGAGACCCTCTCTCTCTCCAGAGTTTCAAAATCAGATGAAGAAAAGGGAGAGAGTTAATGACAGAGGAAGCAATCAGCAAGAAAGGAAGAAATGAGAGGAATTTACCAAACTCGGTCGAAAGGAGCTCCAATTTCTGCCGGGATCGATGGCTCCGACGCGCAAGGAAGGTTCTGGTGGCTCACGGTGAGGAAGAGCTGGTTGTGCTTCGCCGGAATGAGCAGGTGGCCGCAAGAGGGTTCCGGAAGAAGAAAGTTATGCTCGCTGTGGCTCGATGCCAGTACGGCAAGGCGGAGTAGGTAGAGGGGGTCGAGCGGCGCTGGAACGAAGGCGCGCGACTCGTCATCTGGAGGGCGGCACCGCCGCCTAGAGTGGCGAGACGGTACAGACCTGTTCGCCAGCGCTGGGTCGCGCACGGGAAGGCTCCGACGAAGGTTTGTCATAGTGGCGGAGATAATTTGTTGGCGGTGGTGGTGGTGTTGACTGGCCCTATGGTGGTTGAGCACGGAAAAGGGGGTTCAGGCGCTTGGCAGTGGTGATGATGAGAGTGGTGACATGTGGTCGGGTTGTCGAGTACTAAGGTGATGGTGATGGTGAGATTACTCCGGTCAGGTGGCGGTGAGCAGGGAGGAGGCGGCGATGATCGGGGTTTGGTGTGCTGTTGAAGTCGGTGGTCGGGGTAGGGTTGATGGTGCCGGCGACGTTCGTCAGTTCACCGGAGTTGGGGGAAGTTCAATGGCACGGCAGGGCTACGGTGAAATTGGAGAGGGTTCTGCCAGGATTTTCGCCAGCAGGGGCGGCTAGGAAAATCAAGGGTTAGGGTTTAGAATTAGGGATGGGATTAGGGTTAGGGTTTAAAATTAGGAATGGAATTTGGGTTAGGATTTTAGGAATTGGGGATTCATGTCCTGCGGGACATGAGAGTTGGATGGACGTGTCCGGGATTGTCGGACACAGGATGGTGAATGTATTTGTAAACAAAAAATAGTGGAAGAATTTTGGGTGGACATGGAATACGATACACGCATGATGATTTGATGGGATGTAGGATATGACATATAGACACAATTTGGTTGTGTAGTGTGTAGTGTTTGAGGAATTATGTGGAGAAAACTAAGGGAAGTCTCTCTTATATATAGGAGAGAGGTTTCCTATACATGTAAGGATTACGATTTATGGAACAAATCTTTAATAGATTCTAATCAATCAATTAGATTGATCGAATATTAAATAATATTACTTAAAATAATATCCATATTTCAAATACAACTTAAAAATAGTTTTTATAAATTTAAATCGTTAGAGATAATTGATAATAATAAATTAAATAATTTTAAAAGCAATTTAAAATGGCAAATCCTTTGTTAATGAAAGTACATAAAATAAAATAAAATTAAACTTCTAACTAGAAAATATTTAGAATTAAAATAATAAATAAATAAATTCAGGAAGTGTGCTTACAAATCTATTCGCCTTAGAAAAATTTTGTCCTCAAAATTTTAAATGATACGATTAGGCACGATTTATGAATATAATTAAGAAAGGATGCGGTTAATGATCGAAATGGTCAGTTAATCAAGTCTAGGAAAAATGCGAATTGGCACGATCGAATTATAATGTAAATAGTCTAGTCATGATCAAAATCATTTAAGAGTGATCAATCGAAATTGTTTCCCCACGATCATTAAATGCAGGAGATGGAGATGCAAGGGGACATAACAAGATACAACAACTAGTCATAATATAATGAAAATAGTCTAGTAGAATAGAGTCGAGTTGAAGTCTCGAGAAGAGTTAAGCTCATTAAATGCAGCCTCGGGAAGAGCAACTGAGAGGCGTAGGTGGGGATGCAAGGGCTGAGGCACGCCTGTATAAGTGAGGCGCGAGAAGGATAGAGGGGCGTGCCTTTATCGAGGCGTGAGTAGCCTAAGTAATCATGACTTTGGTCTCTGTGCCTTGGCCGTCTTTTGTATAGAGATCGAGGCATTCTGCCCAAGGCTCGAGGGCGTAGGTGACATGATGCCTAGGTGAGGCCTGACCATCATGCTGCTTTAATGAGGCGTGGGCTGCTCAACGCCTAGTTAGTGCCCAAATGAGGTGCGGGGTCACTCTTCTTTCTGAAGCGCGTGATCCATGCTTCCACAGAAGCTAGGGGTACGAATCCTGCTGGAGTTATCGGATTGGCTGGAACCTCTCCGGAAGTCGGGTTCCCTGGTGTCACTAGAGTCATACCATCGCTAGGAGTGGTATTATTGGTCGGGTCAGCTTCGAAAGCCATGCGTCCACTATGCAACTGTATCTTGCTATAATAAAGAAATCATATGGGAGAAGTATGGAATCAAGCTGGATGCATAAAGGAGAGTGCTTGGAATTCAAAGGGGATAAAATAGCAAGTGGATGACATTTCCTAAGACTTCTTATTCCTAATTTGCAGGCTTGTCTTGGTAATTTAGGTAACCAAAACGACAAACTGACCTGCATGGCCACCACAAAAACATATCATGTTCCAGTTCCAAATATATAAGAACTCAAGACAAGAGCATGGTAGCTATACGGCTAGAATAAGTATTCCCAATTTAATGGACTTATTATAATCCTAGTAGTTGTATCATTTAACTACAATATAACAGTCACAGGTAATCTAACATTTCCATATCAACAGCACTAGAATCTCATCCATAGTATATCAACATCAACAAAGAAGGATATAATAAATGTCTGACTGAAATAAAATATAAGTCAAAAATAATCAAATACAAGATCTGTCTGAAATAATTAAGTCTGGTAAAAATATATATCCACTGAAACAAAGTACAATGATGGAATAGTAAAATACTGAAATAAAAAAATAGTCAGGACATAGCTAGCTAAATAAAATGTCCATGATTCTAATCGGCTGTCAACCCCTTGATCAGGAAAACTCCTTGGCACAACCTCGATGTCCTCTGCAAGATATTCGAACTCGATGTCTGGTTCGTAAACTGGGATAAAGGTATTCGTCCGGAACTGGAAAGAACCAGGTCCTCAGGGAAAATAACAAGATACAACAACTAGCCACAATATGAACAGTAAAAGTAATATACATGAACATTTGACAAGGTAGACTATCCATCTAAGTATATGCACTTGAAGACTATTTTGGAATCGTACAAGTAGGTAAGGAGTGATATTAGCATCAACTAATATCACAACAATTCTAGCATACTCCCGCCAAAATCCGGAGACTAGTCCGTAGACGATAATAGAATATCCACTAGTATAGCCTATACCAGGGCAAAAGTGAGGCTAATGAGGATAGGCACTACAACAAAAAACCCTTTTAATGACGGCTAAAAAGCGTCATTAATGACGAACCATGACGCTTTTTTTTCTTCAAAGCAACCGTTATGAAAACGGGTGTTATAAATGTTTCTTAAAAGCGTTATAAAAAACCCGTCATGAATAGTTTCTATAAAAGCGTTATGAATAGTTAATATATAGTGCACAATTCAGAACATTTTGAAAGCGTTATGAATAGATAATCTGTATAAGCTCAATGGAGAACATTTATAACACTCAATATTACTGAACTCATCACATTTATAAACGCTTAATACTACACATTATATATTACTTTCCAAAAACTTCTCAATTCAATTTTAAAACAACATCTTTGAACTATATTCACAAGAAAACATCGAAATATTATATCACCATCTTCATTATATTATCTCAAAATAGGGTATCGAAATACATATATTTACAACTACTACTTAAATGGATCCTCAAAACAAGTAACTACTTTGGCTTCAACTTGAGCACATCAAAACTGTCAACATCACGTGAAGCAAATCCCACCACTGCAATAATAGTTGCATCTTCATGTGCACCTGAGAAGGAAAATTAATACTAGTTAGCTACAATTTCACCACTGCATCTATAACAAGTATTATCAACACATTAAGGATACTTGACCACAAAAGAATTAATAATCACTACAACTAAATTCTTTCCAGAAAAGATGTTAGCTTAGGAGAAAACTTATTAACTGTTCCAGAAGTCAAGCTACACATACTTAGAGAGAAGTAAAATACTTACCGGTAGAGCCATCTTCTTCAATGTACTCATTGCCGAAAATTATTTGAGACAGTAGAGGACGATTGGATCCAGAGATAGATTAGGAGCAACAATATTCTGCTCATATAGTTCTAGTGACCATTTGAAAATATAGTGCCTGGCTGCATTTGTATTCTCCTACCTTACGATTGAAGTTAATAAATTACAACTGAATGGCTTTAGATGTCAAAGTTAAAAGAGATACTACCTATCAACCTATATGTATCATACCGATACGTAATGAGGTGCTAGTATATCATATCATACCTTACGATACACAATTCCCAACATATTCCCAACCTAACCAAACATGGGTATGAGAGTATTGAATTACTCCCATGGAAAAGGAATAGAAAGTAGACTCCTAAGAATACAAAAACTTCATCCAAATGAGATTGAAATTGCAAAAACTTCATCCAAACGAGATTGAAAGTTTGGAGGAGGAGTATGATGCTGATGATTATGATGAAATAATGAACCATAAAAAGCGACTGATGCTTCTTGGTAAAAATGGGTAAATAAATTGTCCGATTGTCGTGTACTGGGGGCAACATACAGCACATAGGAAGGGCACCCCATAACTTTACCAAATTTGTGCAAGCAAGAATGATTAGCATGTTCAAGACATACTACCTGCTCACTAGAAATGCCCAAGCAAGGTAGGAAGAAGAAGCATGAAACTTTTTGCAGGTTTCGTGTTGTACAAATTATTTGTGAGGGCTCTTCTTTTCGAATCACGATATAAGTCAATCAGGAGGATGATAAATTTGGATAGAGACCTAAAATTAAGGATTTCTTTACAAGATATTTCATTAAACATTAAAAAAAATTGATAAGACATTGGAGTACCTATTTCAAATTTCAATATAGAGAATAATTTACATGGAAAGAAAATTTAGAGTTTAAAACATCATTATGTATCCACACCGTGGCTTACTTACCATGACAAGTCTAACTGAAGTAGTTTAATGACATCAAAGGCAAGAAGTTTAATAATAGTACTTACCTTAGGATAAATTCCATGTGAACTTTTGGGACAATCCTTGCTCAGGTGTCCTCGTTCATTACAAATAAAGCAGCTAGCAAATTTTGTACCCCCTACATTTCCAGTACAGATCAATAAGTAACATGGTTTCATACCAATTCATGAAATCAAAAAAATAATGGAATCACATATGAGAAACCAAGTGCTTGAGGCCTTTAGTATGAGGGAGGCATAAGGGAGGAGAGGAGAGGTCCTGGGTTTGAATCCTAGGCCAGAGACATTCAAATAATCTACTAATCAAGGTAATAAATAGCAGTTAACAACAAAATATGACAGCATACAGAATAAAATATAGAAACTGAGAAAACATGTAAGAGTACCATCTTGAAGGGGTAGAGGACACTTGGAAAGAGCATGCCCAGCTTCTCCACAATTGTAACAGAACTTTCTGTCAGTAGCATCACTTTTCTGAGAGCAATTTTTAAGACTATGCCCACGTTGGCGACAAAGCAAGCAAATCTGGAGAGCAAGATGCATGTCATGAATATTGATCTTAAATGCTAATAATTAAGAATATATAAGACTAAACCTGCATAAAAATTAATAACTCAAAGACAATAGAGATGAAAATGTAAACATTAGAAAGCTTGTATTGTTCATGGGATACGATATTATGTCACTTGGTTTCCTTCTCTAGTCAAAAGCTAATGAAATCAACCTATTAGTTGCATCTGTAAGTTAAGTTCTAAATTGCAAGCACTGCCACTTACGTTTCTAATATAAAGAGATATACATTAAAACTCAAATATTATAAGAACACAATGCCTCATTTATGACAGTAAAAACATCGAACTTATTCTCAGTCTTTGCCCCGGGCCCTTGAAAATATCGGACTGGCCATGAAGTTATGTGTCTAATGCATCAGTTGAAATAGGGGAACTAAGATGAGGTGCCAAGTGTTGCATTTAAAGGGAAAGGATACTATACCTTAACAAAAATTGTTCCTTTATTTGAACTAACAATAAAATTAATATTCAACATGAGTCATTAAAGCTTCTGTTACGGCACATTGGATTTCTGTTGCAAGCCACAGAGGTTCAGGCATTCCCTCAACCACATGGGGAGGATACTATACTATATTATGTCCATAACAAGATTAACTACATAGGCTAAGTTGCACAATTGGCTAGAGGACGATCACTTAATATTTGTTGATGAGAGATATAAATATCTATATTCTGCACAAAACAGGTACTTCTTTGGATATATTTACTACTTGCCCATCTAAACTACAAAAAGTCATTTTTTGAAAAGGTGAAATGTGATTTTTGTACAAGTAGGTTCAATATTTTTGCAATTTTATACAAAAAGTAGAAAATTTTCAATGTCATACCCAAGTACTCAATTTTATACAAAAACTTATCCCAGACTCAATTGGTTAAAACCAAATATCTGAAGCAAAAAATGTATATCGCCTCCCAAATGTCACTCAATAATGCCTATTCTTCCCAATATTTATAAGAGATTTAAAGAACATCCTGTTGGTGAAACTTACTTCTAAAGAAAAAAATAACTCTGTTTCAACAGTAAGGCTCCTTCCTCGTAATGACTACTAGAATAGTAAGGATCCATCATGATTCCTAAACCAAATATATCTTTATAATTCCAGTTCAAGTCTCTTCAAAAACTCAACGATACTCCATCAAAATGAGGGGAGGAAGAAAGTTTGATAAGATTCACCCGGGGAAATCTCCAAATGTGGAAATGTTTTCATGGAATCATAGACTTAGTTAAACCAAGTAGGCATGTTGCATCAAAAACTACTTTCCTGGAAAATATCCACACACAGTGGAACTTATATATATAGTTTGTAGAGATGCCTACATACTTCAAATTAAATAGATTTTGGTAACAGCATAGGATGAATGCAATACCATGTGGTGATGCAAATGCGATGGACCGTGGCTGCAACAATAAGCGCTGTAGATTCCGTTACGACAACTGTACCAAAAAAAGAAAACCAGAAACATGTTAAAGAAATTGAAACAAGAGCGTGGATAGCAAAGAACGAAAACGCCAATAGAATTTTTACCAGCACCCCATCCTGTTTTTGCTCCACAATTTTTTTGATAATTCCCGATGAACTGCAAAAAAAAAATATGAGGACGTCAGTTGTACTTGATAAAGGTATCAGCGTCGAAAAACTTACAGTCAGCAGCAGGAGAAACATGAGCGAGCTGACGAAGCCGCCGGCGATCGTCAGCATCTCGGTGGACGCAAACTTGTCTCTGTACATCTCGAGAAGCGAGAGGATGATGGTGAACAGGAGGAAGGAGTAGAGCATGGATCGATTGGGCCCGACCATGATCAATTAGACCTAATCACGACACAACTAGATACAAAATCAGAAAGAAGAAGAAAATTGTATGGATCTAGAGTTTCAATAAAATGGAAACCCTAGCTTAGAGAAATTCCGAAAACTTTTAACAAAATAAGAAGAGGAAATTGAACGAGAAGTAGAGTGCCATGATCAAACCTAGAGGAGAGGAGATCTCGAATGAGGAATTTCTTGAACCCCGAGGTTCAGCAGATGGGGGTAGGGGAGAATCTAGGGTTTAGTGGGATTGGAGGAAATTTAGGATTCCAGGATTGAAAAGTGGAGGAGAAAACTAAGCGGAGGACGACGATGTGGAGGATTGAAAGAAGGAGGAGGAGAATATTAGGGTTTGGTGAGAGGAGGTAAGAGGAGGAGAAGGGGAGTGGAGCTGAGAGGGAAGGAGAAGGGATTTGGAGAGGGAATGAGAAGGGGGTGGGGGCTTGAGCCTCAAAATATCGTGGAGGTGGAAAGAATTTTACAGAAAATTTATTACAAGTTTGCCGCCGCTCTAAAACATTAATAACGCTTTATTTTATAAACGTTATAAAAAGTCTAAAATTAGCCCAAACCGTCATAGAAAAAAGGTATTTCGAACTTTGATAACGCTTAGGTAGCAGACGTCATCAATACGTCTTATCGAGCGTTATTAATAGGCCTTTTTGTTGTAGTAAGGGTAATCCTGTACGCCTACTAATAGTCTTCCCTACCCAGGAGTAGTACAAGATTATATCCATGCCTCGCACGACTCGTATCTCACATGCAAGTCCTCTAACTAACAAAACTAGTCATGTATGATCCGTCACACGAACCCCTTGTACCGGCCAAGTACAAGATGTGTGCTAATACTAATGTAGCTCTCACTCCAAGTGTCATGCCATGAGTCGTGTCCAGTCATAGAAGTCATTAAAAAATAACTTCAACACGAGGAAGTCCACTAGCATACTAGGTCACACACACCCCCACTATATGTCGTCGATGGCATCATCGACGCCACCCAAGTCACACTTGGACGCTCTCCTAATACATCTAATCCTAACACACAACAACACGTCCATGTATAACAGAAAATAAAATAAGATCACAGTGGCATGGTATCTTACCTGGAATTGCCGCGAGAGTGTAGATTATCGGTCCGACTCCAACTTCTGCAATCTCGGTCTCACGAACTCTTATAAATATAATAACTAACATTATACACGTATGTACGTATGTATGTATGTATGTGTGTATATATATATATATATATATATATATATATATATATATATATATATATATATATATATATATATATATATATGGTTATCTAAACTATATATACTAGTCATAATTACATAACTAATCATTTATTCCTTTTAGGACTATAACAAAATTCTACAGAATATATATTAAAATATTTAGTATTAATTCTGAATTAAATATCTATTATTCTAATGTACATTATATGATTATTATTGCATAAAAATCTATTTAGAAACATCTCATGATCAACCTAGTATTAACATTGATAAATCAATGTTATTGGAAACCTTGTTGACCATAAATAAAATAGCCTTAAAATTCTTAAATAAACAGTAAACAATTACTTAAATTATCAAATATTCGTAAACATATGTCGAGGATCAATAATATTTAGCCATGGATGCACACAAAATATTTGGGACTCACAAGATGGTAATTCCGATGATTTGTATTATGACAAACTTTGTTCTTCAAAGATGTGAGGATTTAAGTATTAAAACAACAAAAATATGAAAAAGTTATTAAAGGAGGGTTGTAGGTAATCAAATTACAATCGTTTTCATATATTATTTTGATACAAAAAGAGAATTTATATAGATCAAAACCTTCATGCACTAAACAATGTCAATTCTGGACATACTTTCACAAAACGTGTGCCCCGACCAAACGAAACATAAATCTGCCATGAAAATTTATGGGAAGGTAGTAGACACATATACGAATCCAATGTTTTTGGTTTCTCGAATTTTCGATCTCTAGATGTCAAGAAAATGCTATTGCAAAAAGGGGTACCTGATATGACTTTCGGGTAGCTTGGTCGGGCCGACTTTTGGTGTTTGTTCCGACTTGCACAGGCTGTGCAAGATAGTGGACGACCTTCGAAAGGTTGAGGGGGGTCTTGGGTACATCGGGGTTGAGGTGGCAAGGCTTGGGGTGTCACGCCTCGACCCGGAATCACCGAATCTTCGTCCTCGCATAGGGCGTGATGCCGCACGAGCCTGGAGTTGTGCTCGTGCAAGGCAAGATGACAAGTTCTCAAATGGTTATCTTTTGAGTTGATATTCACAACGAAAGGAAAACAGAGTATACGAAACAATTCTCTTTATTGATATTCGAAATCAGATTACAAAGGCTTTCGATAGCCCAACGGAATTTGCCAGATTGGCTACAACACTCAAGTTCTCTCTTGCCCATAAAGGATTTCACCGTCCCATACATCATGCCTTCTATATCTCGGCCGCATCAATCCTGTCGTGAGTCCGAGCGTCAAGACGATCGCACGCTTCAATACGCTTCGGCATTCCAAGTCTCAACGCATTCAAGCGAAGCTCCGCCGCGAGCAGACCAATCCCTGAACCTGCTAGCAAACTAGTAGGAGATTAGTACTTTCGTCCTCGCTGTACTAATCAAAAACCCACTTAACAAACCGACATTTAGTATTGTATTGATTCATGCAAACATACAATTTAGTTCTCTTTCTATGTTCTCCTTAGGATGAGTTCATGGCATATTTTGAAGACTGTAAAGCATGGCAAACATGTTATTCAATTCGCGTAAGTAAACAGGCAAGCAATCTCGTGTTTGACTCGTGGCACAACTTAGCAATATCGACGCACTCGCCCTTGCACCGATGCAAGGTGAATACGCCTATCCGTCTTTCCTGTCGTGTTATAAGTGCTCGCTATTCAGGATCCATCCATGCAGGATACGTATACCTTGCACTTACAAACCCATCGCCCTTAACTATATGAAGGTCACTAGCTTTTCGGGCTAGAATGGACTTATATTTATCGAATCGAAACATAAGACGATGTTAACTCTATGCGGTTGCTAACCAACATCAGAGGCCACCGAAATAATCGCAGCAAGTGGCTTATCACATTCACCAGACGGTTGCTACCCATCTAAATGAAGTGCACCAACAATACCGTAAACGAATCCCTCCTAGGCCGAACGGTTCCAGCGCCCTGGTGCGCCGCGTTCGAGGGAATACCCATGCACGGGCTTTTATATCTTTAAGTTCATTTGACCATGCAACGAATCTTATCTTTCATACAACCAAGCAAGTTCGCTTATCTCTATTTCAATTGGCACAACGCCCGAATGTTCTCAATGAACGCCCGAAGGCCGCGAATATTTCGAAGGCACCATGTCGCATTATCATCTCGTATTTCCTTCCGTTAACTTTCTATGTTCTTACATTTTATACTTCATTTTAATATTTCAATGGCATCATGCCTCAACTCAATGCTCGTCAACCGAACGACCCGAAGGTCCCGAACACCTTTCGAGACATTATGTCATATCTGACAGTTCCGCCACATTTATGCCACAACTGTATTCTTTCACAATGAAGCCACCTTTTTATTATCTCATGCACGTAGGCACGTTTTGACACATTTATCATCTATCCTTCGCGTCGTGCACTTGCTGCACACGTCGAAGCCGTATTTCTATGCTTTAGTATTCAATGTCCGTGGCTTGCGCGCTAGGGCGCTCGCCTATCGTCTTTCAATGTTCTAGCCGTTCTAACTCATGCGC
Source organism: Iris pallida (assembly GCA_029216955.1). NCBI lineage: Eukaryota > Viridiplantae > Streptophyta > Magnoliopsida > Asparagales > Iridaceae > Iris > Iris pallida. Next base: position 14,463,075 of record JANAVB010022397.1, read on the forward strand.
GAAGGCACGGTATGGTTCGTGCACTAAGGCACTCGCCGAGTACAGTTATCCTATGTTCTTGCGGCTTGCGCACCGAGGCGCTCACCTTTGCGATATCAAATGTTCCATAGCGACTCGTAAGTCTATCGTACGATTCATTTCAATTGTTCTATCTAGTGTTCGACACGCACTACGTTTATCTCTCTATCGAGCCACGCCCGTGGCGTTGATAGGTTAACTCAGCATTCAATGATATGTGTTTTACTTAAGCATGACGGAGTAGGAAAGAGAGTTAATGTCCCCCCACCTTGAATCGATATGCCTTTGTCGTTTCGTCGAGCCGAGGCGGCTCGATTTCATAACTTCATTGCATGGCCACTCTCCTGACTTAGCCATTCGAGCACTTCGTACTTATTGAATTATACATCCGATTTGGCTTATCGTGTCCAAGTCTCAGTCCGTCGCAAGGCGACGATTTGCTTTCGCGGACCCCTTACTGAATAAGGTAAAAGATCGACCTCTAATATTTCAGCGTAAACGTATAGCCTGCACATGAAATCAACTAAAATCAATACTTGTATCGATTCGGACTTGCGCCTTGGTCGATTCGATTTCTTAGAATCTTCGAGCCGTCGCAACGCACTTATCCTTCGAGGCAACGCGGTGCTTCGCATCGATTCTCTCGATGCATTCTTTGGGACAAGGCAACTCTTCGCATCGACTTAGTTCGATGCATTGCTCGGGACAACTTAACACTTTGTATCGATTCGCATCGATATATAATCGGGTCAACGTAACTCTTCGAGTCAACGACTCAGCATAATGTACCGTGCGGAGCGGAGCATTACATGGGATAGTTGACAATGGTCGGGACAACAACAAAAATAAGAAATAGCAGCAGTTGGCGGCAAGAAGTAGGGGTTAGGTTAGGGTTTGTAAGGGTAGACTAGGTTTGCTAGGTTATCATGATATATAGGTAGAGTCATGAGGGGGTTGGCTAGGGCTGTATACATATGGGTTTGAGTGGGTTTGGTAGTTTTTAGAGTCCAATTGGTTAAAGGATTGGGTGCATGCATCTAAAGTTTCCTAATTGGGGAAATATTTATTTGTAGAGCTTCCTTGTTGGATTTGGCCCAAATAAATACTTAATAATTTAGAATTAAATATCTATGATGGCCCCACTACATGGGGATGACCCTAACAAGTCCTCTACAACCTTTTGGACAAGTTTTGGGTGTGGAAAAAATATTAAAATCGAAAATACACCCTAAAAGTCACATAAGGGGTCTTATGTGTTATTTGAATTTAAATAGCGCATGGAGTCTCGATTGAGTGGGACATCCTAGGCATGTGTGTAGTAGGCTCAAATAATCGAAATTATATATTGGGTCGTTTAGGATGGATCGATGTCGAGTCCCGAATTTAAGTTGGAAGTTACGATAGGTTTCGAGGTAGATTACTTCTTGGCCTAAATTGACCTCAAAGTTGTACGAAACAAATAGAATACAAAAATATATATTTGAGAGTGACATGATATACCAAATCGAAGATAAACTTGTCTAGGTAAAAACTCATGAAGGAAGTTTCTAGAATTTGGTATTTCTTATGCTCCAAAAAATCAAAGCTACGGAAGAGTATATTTTATGATCATAAATAAAAGTGAATATATATATATATATATATATATATATATATATATATATATATATATATATATATATTAACCATTATAACTCATTATAATGGTTAATATATATATATATATATATATATATATATATATATATATATATATATATATATATTAACCATTATAACTCATTATAATGGTTAATATATATATATATATATATATAAACCATTATAACCATTATATATATATATATACTCATTATATATATATATATATAATGAGTATATATATATATATATAATGAGTATATATATATATATAATGGTTATAATGGTTTATATATATATATATATATATATATATATATATATATATATATATATATATATATGTCGGGTTTCGGGTTCTTCGGGTTACCCAACATATGAACCCAAGCCCAATCCAATTTTTGATCGGGTTCAAATATTTTAACCCGAGCCCAAGCCCGAACCCGAATATCTTCAATCCTAACCCAACCCATTAACGGGTTTAGTCCGCCCGGGTTGCACCCCTACTCTCTCTCTCTCTCTCCCCCCTTATGAAACTCTTAATCGTGGAGACAAATGTCGATTCCTACTTAGGGTTTGAAGCCCTAATATTTTTATATGATTAATTTTATCAATATCTTTGTTATTTGTTTAATTTTCTCATTCTTGTTCTTGTTCTTTGTTTTCAATAAGAAAGTGGGTTTTAAAGCTGAAGGTGTTCTTCTTCTTATTTCTGGTTCATCAAAATCGAAAGATGGTACGTTCGTTTTCTTCTGTTTTTTACTTTTCTCTTTCTTCAGATCCGGACAAGGTTCATATTATAGTCGAGTATTTTGTTGTGGTTGTGGTCGAACACAGACAACCGTAAAGTATAATGATGGATGGATCGTGTTCCGACAAGTTTGAATGAATTTTGATGATTCCATTCAGAAAGAGTAAGGATTAGTTTTGTATTGATGTTGTTTTTTGTTTCGAAAATGAATTAGTTTAATTTAAAAAACTGATGGTAATATTTAGAGAAATTCCAATTTGTGATCAAATGTCTACCTCTATCTATCTATCTATCTATCTATCTATCGTGCAACAGCAGCTAGTTCTTGGATAAGTTTGAAACAAAGAGCCAAAGCTACAGTCTCCCTACCGGACCAACCAAGATGCGGGCAGAGACTACGTATGCAACAACCTTACGACTCACATACGTTAACCCACAATTCCTTGTCCAACAAATGCCAACGAGTCCAATATTTGTCGATTTCCCTCAGTTGCCCTGCAGCGTCACATCTCATGTCCGATGCTACCTGCATTTTCTCCTGTCATGGTCATCACAAAAGATTTAAGTATCATCTTTTTTATTATACCTATCAACCTCATCGGTAGAATATACGACAATACAAATATTTAAATTGTGCTTATGTGCTGCAACATATATTTTTGAGTTGGTTTCGATGTATTTCAAAATTGACTCAAAGTCATTCAGAAGAACAATTTATGAAATTGTGGTGCCAAAATGGAACATTGGAAACTTAAGCTATAAAAAAAGGCTAAATTTCAACTTGATACCCTCAACTATCCATGTTTTGCAACTTGATACCCTAAACTTTCAAAATAGTTAACTTAATACCATCAACTATTGAATATTTTTAACTTCATACCCTAAAATTCAAAAAATTCCAAAAATACCCTTGCCCCCTCCCCCTCCCACTCCGGCGTCCCCCCCCTCCCTCTCCGGCGTTCCCCCCCCCCCCCCTCCCCCTCCGGCGTCCCCCCCCCCTCCCTCTCCGGCGTTCCCCCCCCCCCCTCCCCCTCCGGCGTCCCCCCCCCCCTCTCTCCCCCGGCGGGACGGCGCGCAGCAGCAGCGGCGGCCGGAGCAGCAGCGGCGGCGCGTGCAGCAGTAGCAACAGCGGGGCGGCGCGCAGCAGCAGCGGCAGCCGGAGCAGCAGCGGCGGGCGCGCAGCAGTAGCGGCAGCGGGGCGGCGGGCAGCAGCGGCGGCCGGAGAGGGAGGGGGGGGGATTTGGGAAATAGAGAGAGGGGGGGAGGGCATTTTGGGAAATATATTTTTCAGGGTATCAATTTGGCTATTTTGAAAGTTTAGGGTATCAAGTTACAAAACATGGATAGTTGAGGGTATCAAGTTGAAATTTAGCCTAAAAAATATCCTAGTGATGTAGTTTGGAGTGACATTTAGGTAATTTAGGCATCTAGTTGGATTTAACAGGCAACAAATATTCTAAACATATGAGCTTCATTTAAAGTTGTGGTACTCGAGAGTACACAATCATGTAAATTAAGTTCCTGATTTCGAGTGTTCAACACGCTTGTACAAATGGAACAAAAATAATTTTAGTGTTTGACACAATTTAAGTTATTGGCAGATCATCTATAATTCGTCAGCAAAGTTGAAGCAAACACAATGGCTGAGAGCGAAAAAGACACCTACTACTTCTAGCTGGACGGCCCGGGTCCAGGCAGCAAGGGTGGGGATCATGACAGGAAGAGGTGGTTCAGCGGCGATCAAGTGAAGTCGTTGGAGCTCACTAAGCTCTCTTGCTTTCTGTCTCTGTGTTAGGTGATTTAAAAGTAAATGATGTTTTTATTGCCAGTCACATGAACAACGTTTTTGAAGAGAAATCTTAATCCTTGTAACAAAATTTTCTCCATGTTTCATTTTGGCAAAGTTTTGAATAGTATAACACATTTGACATATACTCCCTTAGAAATTGTTATGCCATCAAAAAGGTTACCGTCCATAAAGTCTTAGAACCCATCTTTCCTTGAATTGCTTGCATTTGATGTGGCTTGTGAGTGATACAGGAGCAACTACAAAAAGGATGACTGCTATTAACGAAATGGCTGTCATGGATGTTCACTGTAGTGAAAAACGGGAACTCTTACTTTGAAGAAGTTCGAAAAGAATCTAATTGAGGTTTGGAGCTTTTCTAATGACAAATACTCATCAATGACCATGCAAAAATATATCTATTGATCTCGCTCTATACTCTTAAAATACCTGAATAATATTTTAATTAAATTTCTCAGGTGTTTTCCAAAGGTACAAGTCAAAATACTGTCATTCTGATGGCTGTTACGGCCTCTAGAACCGAGAATCAAGATGCTATTAATACTACTATTGTTGGAATGCTCGCTGGCCCTGTAGAGGTAAAGTTGCTTATATGTTTGTATTCTGAATCTATTTTAAAGAGAAGGTTCCTATAATGTGTCTATATTCTGATTTCTACTTGTTCTGCATATCTGTGATGCCTAACTAAGGCTCATGCTGGGATACAAGAGAAGACCCATTTTCTTCCTTTCAACCCAACTGATAAAAGAACTGCTTTAACATATTGATGCTGATGGAAAATGCCATCGAGTTAGCAAAGGTTCATGGAAACAGGTCATTTCTATTTCTAGTTACTTGCTGCTTGTTTTATGTTTTCGTATTCTTTTTTTTTTAGAAAGAGATGGGATCAAGTGAAAAGAAGTATCAGATAAAACATCATTATGTCTTCATATTGTTTAATAATTTATAATGTTGTTCACCCCTTATTTTCTTTGGGCTGCAGATTCTACATCTAGCGCATAATATTCTTGTATTAATAATATAGGAGTACGTAATCTTATTTTTTATCATTCAGTTTATGGAGGATATTTTTTTGTAATAGATATTTCATATTGCAAACTGAGTGGGAGTTATTCCACCATTTTACGTAAAGAAAACACCCTATACACTAATCCTATTATTTTCAGGCTCAGGTAAAGATCAGCTAAAATACAAACAGGTCCATAGAGGCCACATTACCGCAATTAACAATTAGATAACAAGAAAATTAGCAGCTTGATGTGAAATTTTATCAATCCCCTCCTTAGAACTATATTTTTTAGAACATTTTCATGAGAGAGAGAGAAACTAAGAACTGACCTTTTTGTCTGTACTACAAGAAAGAGAGACTGTTGTCATTTTTCAAAAATTAAACTCCTTATTCGTTTACATGTTCTAATTCAACATCTTACTGAAAGAGAGGGGTTTGCATTTTGCTTGGTTCAAACCTTTTCTTCTTCTTTGAATATACAATGTGAATTTGGGAAAAAAAAAACTTTTTCATGTACTTCTCTCATTCTATACTATACAGGAATAGTAAAATTAAGTAAAAGGTTTTGTTTGGTTCATAATCGTTACATACCATTTATCTAAATAAAAATTAGTACATATTTTTGCTACAAGTCAGTTTAGTTGGTTTGTTATAGTTTGAACTCTTACTTTGGCTAGTTTGAATTAGAAATCATCTTGTGTTTTTTCAAGAAAGATCTCTACCTACGTATTTTGATAGCAAATGTTCTGTTGTGGCATTCTCTGTAGTACATGTACATGTACATGTACATGTACATGTACATGTACATATAAGCAGGCATATTCTGGTGTCATATCACATACTTAGTAATAAAAAAGGCACATGGTTACAAATTTTCAATTGTAAATGTAGCTCTGAAACTATGAAAATAAAACAATCTGTCAACTGACCCATTTGTTTGATGCCAGTCTTAGAAGAGTTAAAAAAAAGGTTTTTGTTTTACAGTTTTTCATTCTTCTTATACTGGTCTTATTGTTTCTTTTACATTATGTATGTACTGATATCATATCCATTATGTACATTATGTTTATGTAGGAAGTTCCAGAAAGAACAAAAGAAAGTCTGGGAGGGCCTTGGTAGTTTACTGGTCTCATGTGGCTCTTTTAACCCACCACCCCCCCTCCCCCCCACGCCACCCTACCCCGACATGATAGTGCAGAAACAATTTGAAGGGCACTTAACCTTGGTGTCAATGTCAAGATGATCACAGGTTTGCCTTCCCTAATAGAAAATTGGACATTTAGTCATTTGTTCTTTTGTAACTGTTACTCCTCAACAACAACTATTGTACAAAAATAGTGGGATACTATCTGAAGTGGATTTTGTAGTCCCATACGCATACAATAGTCCCCTAATTAAAATTAAAATTCTCGACGTTCCATCAAAAATTCAAAATATTCATCAAGCAACAAACTGTTTATAGTGTTTTTTCTTTCCTTTTAATAATTAAATTTCGATGTATTTGTAAGATGAAGAAGAGATGGTGGTCACTCTTAAATATAGATAAAATTATGAATAATAATTTGGAGAAACAAGATTAAATAAATTAAAAAAAACATGTATCAGAACTTGGTATCAGAAAACAATTTGGTTGCTTTGCTACATATATATTAAAAAAATAGGAAGCTCAAATATGTGGACAGTAGTTTCGAACTTATATATGTACTCTAGTTGTTGTGACAAGCTTGACTAGCCGACAGATCAACTCTTTTTATATGGTCTGAGTTTGTATCTTTAATTTGTTGTGTTTTTTGTTTCCTGGAGAATTGAGTTTTTACGCTAATTATCATTAACAGAGTGCGCACAAGATATTTTATACCAACCATTTAGTCTGGAAATTATTTATATGGTATCAGTTTTAGCTATGGAATATAGAGAGTATAATTTGTAGACATTTTTAATTTGTTTGCCGTATTGGATACTAATGGTAGATCATACATACGTCAGTTTGATGTTTATTAAATTTATTTCGCAATTTGACTCATTTACAATTAATAAAGAATTGCATTTTTATGTAAATTACAGTAGTTAATGTTATTGTATCTTTGTGTTTCATTGATTGTAGGTACCTGAACAATCAAAATTGCATAAGACATATTTTCTAAAGGACTTCAAAAGAAAACATGTTGCTTTGGGACGCTTAAATTTTGATACAAAGATGTTAATAATCTCTCCGATGAAATCTTTGACCACAATGCATATTTGTTTGAAGGAGATGGAAAGTTTGAAAACATTGTGTTTGGTGATTTAATCAATTGACCGAAAGAGTCTGTTCAGTTTATCAGGATTTGAATATTAGTTTTTTGTTTTACTTTTTGGAGTAAATTTCATTGGTATTCTGAATTGTTTTCCTTTTTTTTTTATTTGGATGTTGTGTGTGAGAACAATTGTAAGTATTTGTATACTCTAAAGACAATGACTAATTAGTGATATTCATTATCAACTGAGATTCTTGAATTATTGGTGGTTATATTCATTTTTAATTGAGTGTATGCATAAATTGAGTTTCTTGAATTACATTTACATTCAATAAGTGTGTACTGGTTTAAAGAAAAATAGGTTTGTTTAATCAAAAATAGTCATGGTGAATATTTTACAGAAACTCGACGGATATTATCTGTCAAAAATGGGTAGTTATGCATAATTAATTTAGCGGGATAAATGATGGATCCAATCCGCAGTTTATGGTTTGACAGACCAAATAGTTGTTTTCTCCACCTGTTTATCGATAGTTAAAATCCGTCGTCTACAATAAACTATGGTTTATCTTTGACGTACTATGTAACAGACCAAAACCGTCGAATTATCTAGTTTTCGACGATTTGGTCCATCGAGAAACACAAATTATGGCACAGTATCTTTTGAAGACTCTACATCAGTTCAAGAAATATGGCTCGACTTCCTTAATAGCAAGTGGTTTAAATACTTTGGTTGTAAAAGGGGGATGTAATATATTGAGCGACTATATCATTAGCGTTCATTTTGTATTAAGTCAAGTTGTAAGCCTGCGTGGCAAATATTGTAACAGAGTCTTGTAAATGATGTTCATTATCAATGAAGTCCTAATGTGTTGTTTCAATTTCTCTGCGTACTCTATGTCATGTTGTGTTTCAGATAACCTTATGAAACTGTCTTGTGCGAGCGCAACTTAGGCTCGTACGGCATCATGCCTGGGGGACGACTAATTATTCTTCGAAATCGGAGCGTGACATAATGGTATCAGAGTACAGCTTAACGTTCTTTGGCTTACTGTCACGCCCCAGAACCAGAACACTGGAGAGCGGGGGCAGACATAGCCAGCTACGTATATGAAATGGAATCCATCTCGCTATACGGTCACGGCTGTCTAGATACATGAGGGTTTATCTACAAGCCAACAGTCTCTTAAGGTCATGAACAAGCCTAGTGTCTCAATCACAAGCAAGTAAGTAAAAGGTTACAAGAAGTATGATCATTAAATATACAATAGTAAGGCGTCCCAAACATTACATATTCAGCTGATCATGAAGCTAGTCATTACAAAATGTTAGGACTAGCAAGAGTTTAGTCATACATGATCAACCCTATGATCTGTCAATCATGTTACAGCCCGCAGGCAGACAGTAAATAAAGTGCAATCGAGCTAAACAGGTGCTCGTCGGCTAAATGCCTCAAAAGAATATTTTTACAATAAAGTTGGAGATCAAAAATAAACCCACTCGTTGCCAGGGTTCCGTCTAGTGGCCACCATCTGGCTGGAGGGTCGGTGGATCCTCTGGAGATGCTCCGAAATCTGGCCACACAAAACCAGCTGGGTCAGATCCCAGAAAGAGCAAGTGCCACAAAGGAAGCTTCACTTAGGAACTAAAACCAGCAATCAGCACAGTTATAAATAAAGGTAAGAACTGAAAATAAAGAAAATACATCAGGATGATATACGACGAGATAACCATGGAACTATTCAGATAACCAGGTTACAACCCGTAAACCAAACAAGGACCGGGGTTGTAACCCTTCGTCTGAACAGAACTTGGAATTCTCACCATTTATCGGTAAAATAAATACAAGCATTCTGGTCACTCAATAATCTGGAACAGGATCAGGGCAAGACTAGACTGGTTAGACTCCGTCCAATCACTTCACGGCCAAGCAAGAATTACGGCTTGATACTTTAACTAACTAGGGTTGTCACAAGCCTAATTACTAACAAGATGCAGTTAGATTATTCCACAGCCACAAGCCCTGCAGACCATCCAGGTTACCCGGGTTAAACGATTAGAGTTGAATTCAGGTGGGTACATCGTCCAGGAAACGAATGTACCCTTAGGTAGCTTGAAGGGTGCAACACATGACAGTGTGCTGGAAATGTGCCCTACTCGACGGCAGGCTACAGATCCTAAGGCGTGCCCAGGTAACGGGATTGCCTGTAGCTGGGAGATCTCTTTATGACTAGTATATTAATCTAGTTATTAGCCTTAGTCCATTTCAATGGGTGCTCCTGACCGTGGTACTCAGGAGTCCCCTCCTAGACATGATGCAAGACAGGACTGGATTATTTGTACAAGCACACTCATCCACGGTGTCCAGGATTAATTATACAGGTCATGTCATGTCAGGTAGCCGTCGCAACAGCTATTCGAGATAATCATGTCAGGTTTATCATACCAAGTGTACTAGTCAGGAGTGCGCCACGACGGGCCACTATCAGGTCATGCCATGTTATTATGTCAGGAGTGCACCACTACGGGTCACTATCACGTCATGCTCAATTATCAATTCCAAACATATCAAAATGAATTCATGATTTTCAAGTTCAGGACAAAACGCGTAAGGATATAAAATGGACGTTAAATATCTAATAAAATATCAATATTCAGGGCTATAGAAGAGCCATGCGGCTAAGCCATATGCGGTCAGGAAAAGGGTAAGACACATGCGGCCCAATTAGGATAGCGCATGCGGCCAGGGTAACTGGATCCCATGCGGCCAAGACAAGGGGCACATGCGGCTGGAAGTGCAAGGGCGCATGCGGCCAGGGTTACTGGATCCCATGCGGCCAAGACAAGGGGCGTATGCGGCTGGAAGTGCAAGGGCGCATGCGGCCAGGGGGACGAGGGCGCATGCGGCTCCAAGATGTTGGGCCTCATGCGGCCAGCGGAAGAGTGGGCTTCATGCGGCTGGGAGGGAGCAAGTTCATGCGGCTAGGGAATGACGGACGCATATGCGGCTGGGATTAATCAGGGTCATGCGGCCCGGACTAAGAAGTCCATGCGGCTGGGTCTGGGGGTTCTCATGTGGCTCGAAGATCAGGGCCTATGCGGCTCGGAGATCCAGACAGTCATACGGCTGAGAGGACTCGAGTCCTCATGCGGCTGGCGAGTAACTGGTCTATACGGCTCGCGGGGAAAAGTTCATGCGGCTGAGAGAGTACTTGCCGCACGAAGTGTTCATGCGGTCAAGTCAAGCCCATGCGGCCAGGACTGTCGTATGAAGGCTCATGCGGCTCGGAATCACTTGCCGCATGAAGTGTCATGCGGTCAAGTCTAGCACTGTTCTTCTTCTCCAAGCTTCTGAGAAGAAGAACGCCAAGAATCCATGCTTCCGAGCTCCATGAAACTTTCATCCGGAATCAAAATCCGAACTTCTATAGGTCAAAATGGGGCAGAATGAAATGCTCTACAATATAGAACCATAAAAACTCGGAAATAACAAGAGTAAGCAGATCAAAACCCAAGAAATCCGAAAATGAAATAAACTTAAATCTACAAGAATCTAGCCATGGAAATTAGAAATGCCAAGTACTAAAGTGTTTTAGAATGTAGTAAAGAAGAGAATGGAGCAAAAAAATCAGAGTTCCTCCATGAAGCAAGTTGCACTTGCCTAGACCTCTCTCTCCTCTCTCTGGTAGGTGAAGGGAGTAATGGTGGAGAAGATGATAAATGAAGAGAGAGAAAAGAGAAGGGTTAATAAATGGTAGTGGTGGTGGTAGGTAGGGGGTTCACCCCTTGGTTCATGATGAACCAAGAGCAATCCCAACCCGAACCAAGCCAACCCAAACCAAGAATAAACCAAGCCCAGGGAGGAAATTAAGCAAGAAAATCATGCAATACAAGAATAAATACGTACACGTATTCCAGAAATACGTAATACGAACCACAGGCATTACAACTCTATCCACCTTAAAAGAATTCCGTCCTCGGAATTTAATCAAGAGGCTAGAGGGCAATGACCAGCTACATTAATCACATGCAAGCTATAACTAGGCAGACAATCATTCATTCAAGCAAGGAATCGAAGGCATGAGGCATAAGAAAGACATTATACCTCACGAGTCAAACAAGTCGGGATATCGCGATCGGATATCATCCTCACGCTCCCACGTTGACTCCCCCAAAGAGTGATGACCCCAAGCAACTCGGACTAACTTGATAGTCTTGTTCTTGAGGATCTTCTCTCTCCGGTCCAATATAGACACGGGCCTCTCCTCATACGAAAGGTTGGTACCAACAACCAATTCCGAATGATCCAGGATGTGGCTCGGGTCCGGGATATACCGTCGTAATTGGGATACATGGAACACGTCATGCATCTCGCTTAGCGACGGTGGAAGAGCGAGACGATAGGATACATCTCCTACTCGCTCCAGAATGTCAAATGGTCCTATATACCTAGGACTAAGCTTGCCCCGTACGCCGAAACGAATGACGCCACAGTTAGGCGAAATCCTCAGGAATACATGATCGCCGACCGAAAACTCGAGAGGGCGCCGATGAGAATCGGCCCAATGGCGCTGGCGATCTTGGGCAACTCGAAGATGATCTCTGACTCGCCTGACCACTTCAACTGTTTGGGCAATCATTTCTGGACCGAGCATCTGTCTCTCTCTAACATCATCCCAGGCTAGCGGGGATCTGCACTTCCTACCATACAGTGCCTCAAACGGTGCCATCTGGATACTGGCCTGGAAACTGTTGTTGTACGAGAATTCCACCAGGTGCAAGTGATCTTCCCATGAACCACCGAAGTCAAGTGTGCAAGACCGCAACATGTCTTCAAGAGTCTGGATCGTGCGCTCCGACTGGCCATCTGTCTGCGGGTGATATGCTGAGCTGAACTGGAGATGAGTTTCCAAACTTTCTTGCAAGCTACGCCAAAAGTGCGACGTAAATCTTGAATCTCGGTCCGAGGTGATACTGACTGGCACACCATGCAATCTGACAATCTGCCTGAGGTACATCTCTGCTAACTGAGCCGTCGACTGACCAACTCTGAATGGAAGAAAGTGAGCCACTTTCGTGAGCCGATCAACTATAACCCAGATAGCATCTCTACCAGCTGGGGATCTAGGTAATCCAGTCACAAAATCCATGGTCATATGCTCCCACTTCCATTTTGGAATCGACAAGGGCTGAAGAAGTCCAGCCGGTCTCTGATGTTCGGCTTTAACTTGTTGGTAAACCAAACACCGAGAGACAAACCGAGCTATCTTCCGCTTCATGCCATTCCACCAGAAATACTGCCGGATATCACGGTAAATCTTCGTACTGTCGGGATAGATGGAATACTGCGAACTGTGCGCTTCTGACTGGATCTCCTGCCGGATATCTCCGCTGGGTACACAAAGACGCTTACCATGTCGAAGTGTACCATCCTCATGAATGCATAACTCTGGTCTTCGTACTGCCTCATACTCTGCTCTGAGTCGCTAAGCTTGGAATCTGCCGACTGCGCCATCCGGATCCTCTCGACTATAGTGGACTGAACTTGCATACTGGCCATCAAGGCCACACTGGAAGGGAGAACAACTTCAATACCCATCTTCTGAAGATCTGCTAACAGCTCTGGTTGCGCTGTTAGAAAATAAACTCCCGCTCTCCTGCTCAATGCATCCGCAACAACATTGGCCTTCCCAGGATGATACTGCAGGTTGACATCATAATCCACAAGAAGCTCCAGCCACCTTCTCTGACACATGTTAAGATCCTTCTGGGTGAAAACATACTTCAGGCTCTTGTGGTCGGTAAAAATTTCCACCCTGTCTCCATACAAGTAGTGCCTCCACAAGTGCAAATACCACTGCTGCTAGCTCCAAGTCATGGGTTGGGTAATTCCTCTCATGATCACGAAGTTGTCGTGATGCGTAAGCTATTACCTTCCCATGCTGCATCAGAACACATCCTAAACCTCTGCCTGAAGCATCACAGTAAACTGAGAATCCTCCGGTCCCATCAAGAAGCGTGAGAATAGGGGCTGTTATCAGGCCTCGTTTCAACTGCTCAAAAGAACTCTGACACTCTGCTGTCCAAGCAAACTGCGCATCCTTGCGGGTCAACTGCGTCAATGGCGCTGAAATTCGAGCAAAATCCGAAACAAACCGCCGGTAGTAGCCGGCCAATTCAAGAAAACTACGAACCTCTGTAACTGTGCTGGGCACTGGCCATGACTCAATAGCCACAATCTTCTGGGATCCACTTCTACTCCTCCTCGAGTGATGATATGACCCAAGTACGAAATACGATCGAGCCAGAACTCGCATTTACTGAACTTGGCATATAACTGGTGCTCTCTGAGGATCTGAAGAACTATACGGAGATGCTGCTCATGCTCCGCCTCACTCTTGCTGTAGACCAGAATGTCATCCAAGAACACAATCACAAACTGATCCAAGTAAGGCATGAAGATGCGATTCATGAGGTCCATGAATACTGCCGGCGCATTGGTTGCTCCAAAAGGAATAACAAGGAATTTCCAATGCCCATATCTCGATCTAAAAGCTGTCTTCGGGATGTCCTGCTCTCTGACTCTGATTTGATGATAACCTGAGCGCAAATCAATCTTCGAGAATACTGAAGCCCCCTTGAGTTGATCAAACAAGTCATCTATCCTCGGAAGAGGGTATCTGTTCTTGATTGTCACTGAGTTCAAGGTACGATAATCAACACATAACCTGGACGTACCATCCTTCTTTTTCATAAGAAGCATCGGGGCTCCCCAAGGCGATCCACTAGTACGAATGAATCCCTTGGTTCTGAGTTCTTCAATCATCTTGTACAATATCTCCAACTCTGACGGTGCCATCCTGTAGACTCTCTCTGACACTGGGGCTGTCCCGGGAATCAAGTCTATAGTGAACTTGATCTCCCGCTCCGGAGGCATACCTGGAAGCTCTTCTGGGAAAACATCTGGGAACTTATCCACTATCCTGGGCAACCGAACTGCTGCTACTGCCATCCGCAATATCGGAGGAGAAGACTCAACCTCGCCTCGAGAGAAGGAAAACTCTGGCTCTCCTGGAATGCTAAAAAAAAACCCTACCAATATGGCAGTCTATTCTAGCATACTGGTTCCTCAACCAATCCATCCCTAAGACCACATCATAATCGGCCATCGGGAACTCTATCAATCTAGCGGGGAACTCTCTACCGCTAACTACGATCCGACACGAGAAAAACACTCTATCGACCCCCACAAGTCCGTTACCAGTAAGTATATTAAGCCTTACCGATAACGACTCGGGCTCCAATCCTATCCGTGTCGCAAATCGTACAGACATAAAAGAGTGCGATGCACCAGAATCAAATAAAGCTGAAGCTGGAAAGGAGTTGACGAGAATAGTACCTGCCACTACCTCTCCTGGTGCCAATCCTTTCTCTGCGGTCATCACCATAGCCTGACCGTGCCCTCGGGGTGCTGGTCCCCTCTGCTGAAATCCTCGCTGCCTATTCTGACTCTGGGCTTGGGCTTGAACATACTGCTGGGGGTTCTGCTGCTGGAATACTTGGGTCTGAGGCGGCAAGGGCCTCGACAATGGATACTGCTGCCGCTGGACCGGAGCTGGTCCTCTCACCGAAGAGCTAGAAAGGTTGGACGATGATGAACCTCCCCTATTCGGGCAAGATCCAACCCTATGGTCTGCTGCTCCACAAGCCAGACACAATCCCTGTACCCTGCGACACTCTGCCACTACATGGCCTGGCTTCCCACAATGAGAACATCCCACTGCGGAAGACTGCTTCTGCTTCTGCTGTTGAGGGTACGTCGGGGTGGAATGCTGAACCGACGTTACTGAGGCCGCCCGCCTTGGAGCTCCAATAGTCAAGGCCCTGGCTGCCGGGGCTGGTGCTGAAGATTGATTCATCTGGGCGTGAGATCTCTTCCGACCTCCGACCCTATCCACAATCCTTTGGGAGGTATACTCATGCCTCCGGGCTGCTCTCAAGACTGCATCAAAAGTCTGATGCTCAAAATGCTCAACTGCCAACAAGATCTCCAGGTGAAGCCCCTGCTGGAATTGCTGGGCTCGATTATACTCGGTTGCCACCAAAGTGGGAGCAAACCGACTGAGTCTCGAAAACTCGGCCGCATATCCGTCGACCGTCCTGCCTCCTTGCTTCAGATTGGTAAACCTCGTCTGCAGATTATACCGAGCCACGGCATCGAAATACTTGGTCTGGAATCTCTCTCTGAATACTGCCCAAGCAATGGGTGCTGCTAATCCAACGGCCTGCGCTGCCCACCAGCTGCGGGTAAGATCTAACAACTGCAGGCGCACAACGGCCACCTTCTCGTTCTCTGGGGTCCTGGCTGCTTCTAGAATCACCTCTGTGTCCTGAAGTCATGCATCTGCCGCGATAGCATCTTCACTACCGTCGAAGAATGGAGGGTTCAAGCGCTTGAAGCTGTTGGCCGCGCTGTTACCCTGATGACCACCCCGGGTCAAAGCATCCGTCACTGCCTAGTGCAAGGCATCTCCACGCCGGTCTTGGGAAGCTATCAAGGTCCTGACGAGTCCTACCAAAGTGCCGTCATCATGTTCTACAGGTTGAACTGGCTGGACTGGTGGCTCTCCGCCAGAAGGCACGACTCTGGAGGCTACTCCGGAATGCTGGGCTTGATCTCCAGGTTGCTGCTGGTCCGCGGGAGGTGCTCCGCCTTGCTGGTCGGTAGGACCACGAACAATGCCGCTGAAGAAGACGACATAGGAAACAATAAGGAAGGACCAGGACAGATCAACGATACAAGCATATCATTAGGACAAGAATCCAGGGATTCAGAAGATACGAGCAGAGATCAAGGACGAATACTGATTGAGACATCTATTCGGAAAACCCTCACATATCTTGATTTTCAAGACCTGCATGGGCCACCACTTAAACCATGTCACGCCCCAGAACCAGAACACTGGAGAGCGGGGGCAGACATAGCCAGCTGCGTATATGAAATGGAATCCATCTCGCTATACGGTCACGGCTGTCTAGATACATGAGGGTTTATCTACAAGCCAACAGTCTCTTAAGGTCATGAACAAGCCTAGTGTCTCAATCACAAGCAAGTAAGTAAAAGGTTACAAGAAGTATGATCATTAAATATACAATAGTAAGGCGTCCCAAACATTACATATTTAGCTGATCATAAAGCTAGTCATTACAAAATGTTAGGACTAGCAAGAGTTTAGTCATACATGATCAACCCTAGGATCTGTCAATCATGTTACAGCCCGTAGGCAGACAGTAAATAAAGTATAATCGAGCTAAACAGGTGCTCGTCGGCTAAATGCCTCAAAAGAATATTTTTACAATAAAGTGGAAGATCAAAAATAAACCCACTCGTTGCCAGGGTTCCGTCTAGCGGCCACCATCTGGCTGGAGAGTCGGTGGATCCTCTAGAGATGCTCCGAAATCTGGCCACACAAAACCAGCTGGGTCAGATCCCAGAAAGAGCAAGTGCCACAAAGGAAGCTTCACTTAGGAACTAAAACCAGCAATCAGCACAGTTATAAATAAAGGTAAGAACTGGAAATAAAGAAAATACATCAGGATGATATACGACGAGATAACCATGGAACTATTCAGATAACCAGGTTACAACCCGTAAACCAAACAAGGACCGGGGTTGTAACCTTTCGTCTGAACAGAACTTGGAATTATCACCATTTATCGGTAAAATAAATACAAGCATTCTGGTCACTCAATAATCTGGAACAGGATCTGGGCAAGACTAGACTGGTTAGACTCCGTCCAATCACTTCACGGCCAAGCAAGAATTACGACTTGATACTTTAACTAACTAGGGTTGTCACAAGCCTAATTACTAACAAGATGCAGTAAGATTATTCCACAGCCACAAGCCCTGCAGACCATCCAGGTTACCCCGGTTAAAAGATTAGAGTTAAATTCAGGTGGGTACATCGTCCAGGAAACGAATGTACCCTTAGGTAGCTTGAAGGATGCAACACATGACAGTATGCTGGAAATGTGCCCTACTCGACGGCAGGCTACATATCCCTAGGCGTGCCCAGGTAACGGGATTGCCTGTAGCTGGGAGATCTCTTTATGACTAGTATATTAATCTAGTTATTAGCCTTAGTCCATTTCAATGGGTGCTCCTGACCGTGGTACTCAGGAGTCCCCTCCTAGACATGATGCAAGACAGGACTGGATTATTTGTACAAGCACACTCATCCACGGTGTCCAGGATTAATTATACAGGTTATGTCATGTCAGGTAGCCGTCGCAACAGCTATTCGAGATAATCATGTCAGGTTTATCATACCAAGTGTACTAGTCAGGAGTGCGCCACGACGGGCCACTATTAGGTCATGCCATGTTATTATGTCAGGAGTGCACCACTATGGGTCACTATCACGTCATGCTCAATTATCAATTCCAAACATATTAAAATAAATTCTTGATTTTTAAGTTCAGGACAAAAGGCGTAAGGATATAAAATGGACGTTAAATATCTAATAAAATATCAATATTCAGGGCTATAGAAGAGCCATGCGGCTAAACCATATGTGGTCAGAAAAAGCGTAAGACACATGCGGCCCAATTAGGAGAGCGCATGCGGCCAGGGTCACTGGATCCCATACGGCCAAGACAAGGGACGCATGCGGCTGGAAGTGCAAGGGCACATGCGGCCAGGGTCACTGGATCCCATGCGGCCAAGACAAGGGGCGTATGCGGCTGGAAGTGCAAGGGCGCATGCGGCCAGGGGGACGAGGGCGCATGCGGCTCCAAGATGTTGGGCCTCATGCGGCCAGCGGAAGAGTGGGCTTCATGCGGCTGGGAGGGAGCAAGTTCTTACGGCTAGGGAATGACGGGCGCATATACGGCTGGGATTAATCAGGGTCAAGCGGCCCGGACTAAGAAGTCCATGCGGCTGGGTCTGGGGGTTCTCATGCGGCTCCAAGATCAGGGCCTATGCGGCTCGGGGATCCAGACAGTCATACGGCTGAGAGGACTCGAGTTCTCATACGGCTGGCGAGTAACTGGTCTATGCGGCTCGCGGGGAAAAGTTCATGCGGCTGAGAGAGCACTTGCCGCACGAAGTGTTCATACGGTCAAGTCAAGCCCATGCGGCCAGGACTGTCGTATGAAGGCTCATGCGGCTCGGAATCACTTGCCGCATGAAGTATCATGCGGTCAAGTCTAGCACTGTTCTTCTTCTCCAAGCTTCTGAGAAGAAGAACGCCAAGAATCCATGCTTCCGAGCTCCATGAAACTTTCATCCGGAATCCAAATCCGAACTTCCATAGGTCTAAATGGGGCAGAATGAAATGCTCTGCAATATAGAACCATCAAAACTCGAAAATAACAAGATTAAGTAGATCAAAACCCAAGAAATTTGAAAATGAAATAAACTTAGATCTACAAGAATCTAGCCATTGAAATTAGAAATGCCAAGTACTAAAGTGTTTTAGAATATAGTAAAGAAGAGAATGGAGCAAAAAAATCAGAGTTCCTCCATGAAGCAAGTTGCACTTGCCTAGACCTCTCTCTTCTCTCTCTGGTAGGTGAAGGGAGTAATGGTGGAGAAGATGATAAATGAAAAGAGAGAAAAGAGAAGGGTTAATAAATGGTAGTGGTGGTGGTAGGTAGGGGGTTCACCCCTTGGTTCATGATGAACCAAGAGCAATCCCAACCCGAACCAAGCCAACCCAAACCAAGAATAAACCAAGCCCAAGGAGGAAATTAAGCAAGGAAATCATGCAATACAAGAATAAATACGTACACGTATTCCAGAAATACGTAATATGAACCACAGGCATTACACTTACCATCTGGAGTCTCGCAACCCTTGACCTCGTGTCAATGAGATAAGTTGTTCCATATAATGAGTCCATAGTATTTTATGAGACTAATGTGACTTTCCTTCTTAATTTAGAAGTCGCAGAATCTGTGGCCACGAACGACTTAGGAACTTCGAGTGGCTCTTGCAGCTCAAAGGCCGAACGAACATAATGGAAGTGAACAACAACGGGTCGATGCCCGACAGATGTAGTTCGAGAACAGATTCGTGAATCAATTCACGATGCAGCAGAAGCAACTTGACACCTTGCAACAAATCTTCTAGACTATCACGACCAATAATAATCATTCCATGACCGCGCCTACCGTAACCGAGTTGATGAACCAACGCAACAAAGTCGACCCTGGCGAGCCTCAACTTGCACCTATGAATTATGCTTCCTTCGAAATCTCAAAATTTTAAGAACGTGTGCAATACTTCGTTCAGGGGAATCGAATATCTTTTTGTGGTGCTTGATTGGTTGGCAGAATTGGAAGACCACTTTGAAGCACTCATCATGGACGAGTCGAGGCGAGTTACTTGCGCTCAACTTCAACTTTGGTTGAACGCACATGACAGGTAGGATTTGCATAAAACGAGCGATCCTCCAAGTCGATGAGACGATAAAGATTACTTAGGCCACATTCCGCAAAGCATTCGAAGAAGAATTCCTCCCTCCGGCGGTTCGTCAAGAAAATAGAACGAGCTTATACAATTGAGGCATGGGAATATGACATGGTTCGTCAATATGCGTTTGAATTCAACAAGCTCGCCAAGTTTGCAAGTGCGCTTCTGCCTAATGTCGCGAGTATAATACGACATTTCGAAGTGGGTTTGAGGCCTTCCATCGCCACACATGTGACCATTCGAGAGTATCAAACGGTACGGGTGGCCCTCAATCATGCTATTCGACTCGATCTCCAATATGCTACAGTTACTTCCGGCATGAACGCCATAATAAATTAGGAGGCAACAACGTGTATAAGCGTCACAATCACGGTACCAACGACGGCTACCGAGCACGGAACCCTGTGCTTCAATGTAACAAATTCAACCAGGATGGTCATAATATGAATTACTATCAAGCGAGAGATGAAGGCTGCTTCAAGTGCGATCGAATAGGCCACATCGCACGCAACCGCTTGGAAGGAGGGCCGAATCAATGCCCTCCACAACCGTATAATCAGCAAAGTCAAGGCCATACACCTCGAGCTCCCCAGCCTGCACAACAAAATGGCCAAGATCGTCGCACCAATACCTAGGGACGCGTCTATGCCATGACATGAGATAAGGCATTCGCCTCAGATACAGTCGTGACAGGTATATTACTTGTTAATAATATGCATGCTCGTGTACTGTTTGATTTTTGTGCTACCCATAGTTTCATATTGGTGGACTTCGCAACTGAAGATAAATTTTCTATGACACCACTAGGCCTTAACCTTAGTGTTAGCATACCATCGGGTACCCAACTACCTGCAAACTTCGGCTGTAGAGACGAAATCATCTGTATCAGAGGTAAAAAGGTGTATCTTGTTACGATAGTTCTAGATATTAAGAAATATGATATTATATTGGAATGGATTGGCTCGACACTTATAATGCCACCATCGACTGTACAGGAAAAAAAGGTTACCTTCTGCATACCTGGGGTGATCGAATTATGCTACTCATATGGTGAAGCGTCGACAACATGCATGGTGATTTCAGCAATTTCTGTTCAGAAGATGCTGCATTCTGGCTGTGAGGGATACTTAGCATCCGGTCGTGACTCGATACAGGATGGTGCAAACCCGGGTCAAACCGATGTTATGGCAGACTTCTTCGACGTATTCTCTGACACGCTACCCGGTATGCCACCAGACCGAGAAATTGAGTTCACTATTGACACATTCTCCAACACCCGACCAATTTCTAAGACTCCATACAGAATGGATCCTACAGAGCTGAAGGAACTAAAGATCCAGTTGTAAGAACTACTCGATAACGGATTTACTCGGCCTAGTGTTTTGCCATGGGGAGTGCCCGTATTGTTCGTGAAGAAAAAAGATGGGTCGATGCGTTTGTTGTTGACTACCGAGAGCTGAACAAAGCCATCATCCAGAACAAATATCCAATATCCCGTATAGACAACTTGTTCAATCAGTTACAAGGTGCCTCGGTGTTTTTAAAGGATAATCTTTGTTCAAATTACCATCAACTCAAGATAAAGCCATGCGACATGTCGAAGTCAGCCTTTCTTACTCGATACAGCCATTATGAGTTCCGATAATGCCGTTCGGCTTAACAAATGCCGTGCTGCCTTCCTGGATCTAATGAATCGGGTGTTTTGACCCTTCCTCAATAAATTCGTAGTAGTCTTCATCAACGATATTCTCGTCTACTCGAAGGACAAGGCAAAACCTGTAAAATATCTGCTAACCGTACTCCAGACTCTTCGAGACAATCAGTCCTATGCAAAGCAGAGCAAGTGCGAATTCTTGCTGACTAGTGTGTTATTCCTTGGGCACATCATTTTCAAAGAAGGCATTGTAGTTGACCCGCAGAAAGTTGAAGTCGTTGTTGATTGGAAGCGGCCTTCTTCATCTAGTAAGATTCGAAGCTTTCTTGACTTGGTGGGATACTATAGACGGTTCATGAAAGTCTTTTCAAGGATTGCATCGCCTTTGACTCGCCTCACTCAAAAAGGACTTGTGTATCAGTGGTCAGACGACTGCGAAGCTTTCTTACATGAACTAAAGCAGCGGCTCATTTTGGCCCCTATACTCGCTCTTCCAGATGGGACTAAGTGATTTCAAATATTCAGTGATGCTTCAGGCTAGGGCTTGGGATGTGATGCTTCACGCACGACTTGGAGTTAGCGGCAATTGTGTTCGCATTGAAATTGTAGCGAACTACCTTTATAGCATGACGTAAAGCATCTATACCGATCACAAAAGCCTGAAATATCTTTTCACTTATAAAGAATTGAACTTACAACAAAGACATTGGTAGAACTAATAAAAAATATGACTTAACGATCGACTACAAGCCGGATAAAGAAAACATTGTGGCAGACGCTCTGATTCGAAAATACATTGCATCTCTATCCATCAACAACAGGCTACTACGGGACCTAGAAGAGATGGGCATCGACCTCCGGGTTCGATTCAGGAAAGTGTAGTTGGTGCAACTACAATAGCCAAGCTTGCGAAAAAATATCAAGACCGTTCAAAGGAACGATCTGTACCTGAAGAAGATCCGAGAGCTGATTTCAACAGGTAGGGCGACCGACTTTCCAGATGACTCAGAACTCCGAAATAAAATAATGTCAGAGGTGCACTATGCGAAGTATTCTTGCATCATGTCAGCATTAAGATGTATAACGATCTCCGCGCAACCTTCTGGTGGCACGGGATGAAAAGCGATGTGGCACTCTTTGTGTCTCAATGTATGGCCTATCAGCAGGTAAAAGCTGAGTACCGGAGACCTGGTAGAGAGATGCAGAACCTTGTCATCCCAAATTAGAAGTGGGAGCATATCTGCATGGACTTCATTGTTGGTTTGCCGAAGATGTCACAGGAGAACGACGTCGTCTGGGTCATCGTCGACCGACAAACCAAGTCAGCGCATTTACTTGTCATAAAAGTTACTTGGAGCATCGATCGAATGGTTCAATTTTCCTTGACGAGATTGTGCGACTGCACGAAGTTCCACTATCCATCTTTCAGATTGGGATGGGCAATTTTTGTCGCATTTTTGGAGTAGCCTTCAATCGGCTAGGGGACTAAGTTAGTGTTTAGCACTTCTTACCATCCTCAAACCGACGGCCAAATGGAGCGTATGAATCAAATTCTCGAAGACATGCTACGATTCTGTGCAATAGACTTGAAGTCAAGCTGGGACGTTCATCTACCGCTAGCAGAATTAGCATACAACATTAACTATCAGTCCAGCATTCAAATGGCGCCGTAGGAAGCCTTGTACGGGCACAAAGTGTAGATCACCCATTTGCTGGGTTGAAGTCGGGGAGCGAAATTCTTGGCTAGAGCTGGTGGAGGAGACCATATAAAAGGTCAAGCTAATACAGAAAAGACTGAAGATTGTACAGAGTCAACAAAAGAGCTATGCCAACACCCACCGAAGGCCACTTGAATTTATGGAAGACGATCACGTATTTTTGAAGGTAACGCCCATAGGTGGAGTCACCATATTTGGAGCTAAAGGCAAGTTAAGTCCAAGATGTTGGTCCTTTCAAGATACTTAAGCGCCTAAGTAGCTTACTAGTTTGCTTTGCCGCCAGCACTTTCAGATGTGCATATATTCTACGTCTCTCAATTGCGGAAGTACATGAATTTGAGCCACGTAGCAGATTTTGGTTAGCTACAACTGAAGATAGACTTGTCATATGTGGAAGAACCTGTACAGCTCTGGGAGCGTAGATAAGTTGCTTCATAATCGTGCGACCTCTCGTTCACGTACTCTGGAGGAACCATTTGGTTGAGGAGTCGACCTGGGATCTCGAATCAGATGATAAGAAGTTTTCTTCATGTTCTCTTAAAGGTAGGTTCTATTCTTAAGTTTCAAGGACGAAACTTTTTTTTAGTTCGTTAAGATGTAGTGCCCCATCCCAAACACCATGTCCCGTTCCTCATTCACAGAAAGCGCGGTTAAAAAATACTGTCGCTATCGATTGATCAGGAGCGCCTGAATTACGATCATTTTTTTTGTTATGGAATGGCTTCTTCGAAATCAAGTCCATATTCAGCGGGTTGCGCCTCAAGAATGGACCCTGTAGCTGATTCAGGAAAGACCTCTCATTGCTCTATTTTTCATGCTGCACTTACTTATTTGGTTTGGTTTTATGAATGCGTTTCGTGAATGTTTTCGATGGATTTCATTGCTTGCGTTTTTCGAACTTCATATTTCGTATCGAACTCAAATATAAGGGTAAAGTACTAATTTGTTGCTTATACGATTTTAGGTGATCGCGTAGGCGCCGTCTAGCGCAATTGACCTTTTCTGTCGCCTCGAACAAATCAAGGTGAGTGGTCGACCTATATCTTCCTTGTCCCTCTTGTTTTCTAAATCAATCGACAACACACGACATAATTAAAATGTTAGATGTAGATGCAGTTGACACCAAGTAGATTATGCCTATCTTTACATAATTAAATCAATGAATCGTTGCATGACTTCTCACGAGCACCTGCTATAGAAATGCTATAATATGAACTGTTGCATGCTTAGAATCAATTAACGAATATTGCGATAAGGCGATACACTATGAAGTTGGCTAAGTATATAAAGAACTCATAGACCATATCGAACAACTGAGTTAGTAGTATGGTCACTATCAAAATAAGCCACTTTTGTGACACCTAAATATGTCGCTAAAGTGTAAAAATGTCGCTATTCAGAATTAGCGACGAATTTAGCGACGAAATTTCTTTGTCGCATATTCCTTAAATTAAGTCACTTTAGCGATGCCTAATGAGTTAGTAGTAGAACAAGGATCTCTGAAGAATCTTCTCAGCTCTGTCAACGGATCCCAAACAACCGACGGTAATAATTCTCGAAATGCAATCAGAATTACCCATCAGGAAATTTTAGTCCCTGAATCCACCTACAAAGTCTCCCTTTATCCTCTCTGTCTAGTAAAAAAATTGCCTTAGGCTGCTTATACTTCCCATTGCCGTCTTTTGTCAAATGCAACGCATGATGTCTGCATATGTCTTCTAAATCCAACCTGACCTTGGGATTGTCTTTCGTCTTTTCCTTTACGTCCATCACGCATTATGTTGTCAAACACATTCTTCTCAATATGCATGACATCAAGGTTATGTCTGAGCAGATTAGTGCTCCAATATGGTAGGTCCAAGAATATACCCCTTTTCATCCAGTTATGAGTGCGACCAAATCCATCACATTTGTACCCCCCTTTGTAGGCTCTTCGATAGCACATGGAAAATCTTTGACCTCCTCCCATACTCCGGTCCACCTTGGCGGGGTATTGGCCTTGTCCACAACGTCGGCACGAAAAACATTCTTGTTCTTCTGAAACGGATGATCCTTTGGCAGGAACTGTCGATGACAATCGAAAAAGGACGATTTCCTTCGTGTTTCAAACAGAAAGTGTAGTGCACGGTCCCGCTCAGTTCAACCGGAGGAATCAAAATGCCATGATTTTTGGACTTAGCCGTGCGACGGTCTGCTTGAAGTCCTGCTTGGTCGAGGCAACTCCTCGCTCAGGTGGGTGGCTTCAGTGAACTTGCCTCAGCTTGGCCTTCACACTAATAAAATGAATGTTTTTAATGCACTAAATAGGCTTGATAGTAAAAGAGGCAAATCCACATAGCTAAGGAAATAATTCCAACTTGGATCATATTGAGTTAGAATATGGAAATGTCTCATGGTCGGCTTAGAATTGTGCATGACGTGCTTTCAAATGATACCCGGTCCTTCTTCCTGTGGCTTTGGAGAAGGAAACTTGGTCTATTTTGCCACAAGACTATGAACTTAACATAGTCATAGGTGTCGTACGATGTAAATGCTCGGTAGAGCATGCACTGTCCCACTGTCGAATGCTTGATATAGTATAATTGTCACCCAAGTCACATTGTACGATTCTGCGGTACAAGGCTTGACATAGCCTTTGCTCGTCCCATGAGTTAAGTGTATGGCACGATTTATGGCACGAATAAGGCACTCAAGAACACGGTTGTTCAAGTTGAGCACGTGCACTGTCCTATGATTCCACAGTTAGTCATACAGAGTATGCCAGAGTTTATGACATGGGTGGAACACATCCTATTCAAGTCAAGTAAGAAAGTTATGCGGTAGCCGTTTCTCGGGTTTCAAAGTTGAGAATTTCATGCGACCGATAGTCGCCAAGGCAATCCCTAATTTGGGCTCTGCAAAGAAGTAAGAGTAAAGAAGTGAAGAAAGGAAGTAAGTTGTATCATCAGTAGGTATTGCATTTACGTCTAGTCTAGAAGTTGTCGTAGGTGCGTGGTCATGAACTTGTGCACAAGGCGTTGTCTTACCTCGACGTTGATCGCCGGGGCCCCGGGATCATGTCGGCCCGGGGGAAGCGATATGGCTAAAGCAGGATGTTGGATGTACTGCATAGGAGATTCGGGACTTCCATGGGATAGCTACCCGCATTGGATGATCGTCGTCTATCTAAAGCATGTCCAAGATAGCTTGACATTGCTAGTGACCTTTCATATAGATGAGTCGGTGTGCTGAGCGGCAATCCGCATGCACGGTGTCGGTTGAATTACAAAGAGTATACCAAGGCACGAATGTTTTACGAAGTGTGTGCACGGTATGCACCACAAGTTCTATGAAGCCTAAGATTTGGCTATAACAAAGACACATGCTTTGGCACGAGATATGGCATCGTGTTTGAGTCGTCAACACAAGTTTCACAAGTTTGGGACTGAGTTACTTCGAGTTAAGTCAGAAAGGGCCGTAAGACACAGTTTGTTAAGTCATATTGAGTTGTGAGGCATGGCCTCGATGTTGAAGCACGAACAAAGTTTATGTTATGACCATGTTATTGTGTCTCAAAGTATGGCACAAAAGGCATGCACGAGTTGGTACATTAATGTTGTAAGCACGAGAATGGTCTTGAGGCACAATGATAAGTAAGTTATCGGTGCGAACACGGTTATGGTCTAGAGACACAAAATAGGCCAGGCGTCCATGTCCTAAAACTGATCCTAAGGCAAGATTAGAAAGGCAGTCGAAGGGATATGTTGCATAAACTAAATGAACGTGTCAATTTTATATGGGTGGGCGAGGAGCTCACTCCACCAGTACGGTTGTGTACTAACACCCATACAGTTTTCATGTGAAGGCACAAATAGAAGATCGTTTGGCACAGAGCTCGCTTGGATGCGTCGAAGCACATAGTTCCTTGGTGTTTTGAGGCGTACGACCGTACGGAGTCGAAACTTATACGGGACATAATGTATGGACATCGTCCATCTGAAGCATCCGCTGACTAATCAAATTATTTTGAGAGATGAGAGTGAGCTTGAGTGATTGTAATATTGGATTCGCGCCTTTGTAATTTTATTCATTTCAATATCAATAAAAGACTGGATTTTGTTTGTATACTCATGTTGCCTTCATTATTTAACTTCTTTGCTTGGGACTTTGTGCGACGACCCCATCGCAAGCTGCTGTATTTGACCGTTATGGAACCTGTCTTGCGTGAGCGCAACCTAGGTTTAGGCAACATCATGCCTTAGCGAGGATGATTGGTCCTTCGGGATCGATACGTGACATAATGGTATCAGAGCATGGCTTTACGTCCTTGGACTTTGAATGAATTCTTTAACTCTGATGTTGTTTTCACAAAATCTGATGTTGCTTTCGCGATTGATACGTTCGCGCTCTCTCTCAAATGTCCTACGGGATGTCCCAATAAGTCTATATAATTTGCAAAAGTGTTCGTAAATAGTTTTTGATAAAAACAAAAGACGGTTTCACGTAAGGTACGGTTGGCTAAGTCGGGTTGGACATATACACCAAGATTTATGTCGATGTTAGCAAAGTTATGTGCGAGATTCAAATTGTTTCGGATGCGAATAAGTTCGACTCAATTCATAGAATGTGGGATAACTAACGGTTGAGGTATCAAAAAGATGACGTCGATGCGATGTAGATGGGACGTGCTTGGGTTTTGAGGAATTGTTCGAACGGGAAATTCAAAACAATCGGTTGTGATTCGAATAATCGTTTTGAGGACTTATCGATTGTCTTCATCCTTGAGTGGTGTATAGGATAGCCTTGGGGATATTGATTGAACTGAGGATCGGGGTGCCAATGAGTCTATCAGCAAGCATCGCAGTATTCAAAGCCTTAGATTGAGTACATTGAGTAAGTTGTAATCTTGAAGATTTGATGAGTTAATTCGAATGAACTAAAATTATGATGCACACCAGACTGGGATTGCGCAAGAATGAAATGCGAAAAGGATTGAGTAGGTAGATTGAATTGAGGTAAGTTAAAGTGTAATGAATGACTCAGTCGAAGAATCGATACAAATTGTATACGAAAAGTTAGCACCATTGGAAGTTAGCATGCATGGGAACGATTCAAATATTTGAGAATGACTATAAGAATTTGGATAGATGTTGCTCGATGGCTTGAGTTAGCATAGAATGATGCGAATTAAGAAATATGTGCTCGATGAATTAAGGTAGACGGATGAACATAAGTGATTATAGTTTTGAGCGAATTGAGCATGTAACTAGTTCGAGAATAATGATCGAATTTGATCTTGAATGTCGAAGAGATTGTAGTATATTCGATTCGGATGATAGCGTCTGTTGAACAACTCAGAATTTGTTGCAAAGGAAGACCGTCAGGTTATGTATATTATCGATGGTATTGAGGCGTATCAAAGATCGATGTGCTATAACTCGGGGGGTACTCTGATTCGAGGAATGACGATCGTATAAAGTGTTATTGTTTGTCACAATCCGCACCCGTATAGGGGCATGAGTGCGTGACAATGTCCAGCCTACGTCGTAGCATCGGTTGTAGAACGCTGTCTAGATCTCTAACTATCAAACTCACACAGTAATATAATGTACCTGTCGTAGATCTCAACTCCAATTGGAGGACAAGTATATGATAATACTGAATACTCAATCATAATCTGAAGTACGATAAGATATCAAAGAAGTCTAATCAACTACAAAGTCTCAAACATCAACAACTTCTAATACAATATTAAAATCCAAGTCTCAAATATAATGACGAAATCTTCTCTATATATACAAGCCAAGAGTTCTAACTGTGAATCTATCACAAAGCTAATGCTAGTAAATAAGTCTCGGTAATCATTCAAGAGAATCAGGACCCATGGTTGCTATCCCCTCCTCGGATCCGTAGTATGTTGGGACACAAATCCCCTGAGCAGTCATCTGAAAATATATCCAGTCAGGATAGAATGAACACACCTCATCTAGCAAAACCAATTAAATGAAAAAAACTATAAAATAGTTATAGTAAGCAATACTTGATGAACATGGAAAAAGTGAGTCAGGAAGTGAAATAGAATAACAATTAACTAAAGTACAAGAAGAGTAAAATGGTGAATCAGAAGACATGGTAATAAAGACTGTAAATAGAGATAACTGATCTAGAACAGATGTGATGTGAGTCCAGACAGTATAATGTGAGTAGAGTAAATATAATGTGAATCCAGTAGAAAGCTAAACCAGTGTGTTTTTAAATACCACTTTCGACATGGAAAAGGCTAGGGATAAATACGGCACATCGCACACTTGGCAAGCGTACGACGGTTATCTTTCCAGATTAGACCAGTAGGGATGGTTCCAGCATGATTGGAAATATTTACATGTCTACTCGAGTATTTTCTTGCCCCGACAAGTACAAGTGAATCCATATCTCGATACGTAAATCAAGTACAAGTCCAGCCAGAATGTAAGTGATGCCAGTAGGTGTTTCCAGTAGGTGGTTCCAGTAGATGATTCTAGAAATAGAGGCCAGACAAGTATAATACGTGTGTTGCATGTAATGAATCCAGAAATACCAATCCATGCCATGACAGAGAATTAGGTAATACTATACTAAAAGCTGAATCATAATAATATCTGATAAATGAAAACTATCATATAATGTACTCGCCTATGGTCCTGCACAGTAAATAGAATCGATGCCAAAGTGGTGTCACACAAACTATATATGAGATATACATAGTTATTTGGTATTTAGATAAATATGATATTTAAATGCATTAATTATATACTTCTAGGCCTTTCCTAGGTCGAAGTCAAACTAGGTCAAAGCAAGTCAACTAGGTCAAAACTAGGTCAACTAGTCCAACTTTGTCAATCTGGTCAACCCTAGGTTTCTAGGTCATTAGATTTAAACTAGTGAGTTGCCTAATTAACGGTTTCTAATTACCTACTAGATTGACCTATATGACTATACTTGCTAATATCAACTATAATCAAGTCTCAAAAACCCCTCCCATCTAACTAGGTCAATATGCTTAACCTAGTCATTAGTACTAATAGACATATATATATTTACCTCCTATATATACACATAAACACTAATAGATACTTGACTCCTACTCTAATATCCTTCAACTATACTCATCCCCCTATACAACACCTAGAATTGATACACCCTCAATTACTGATACCAACACCCAGTATATTAATCCTATATAGTCACCTGCCCATACTACGACTTACCTATTCTCCTACAACACCCCTTATGACTGATACCCTCAAACCCCCACTCTCATTCCTTACCTGACATGGTTCTTCAATAGTGCCCCTAACCACTGATATATTAGGATACCCATAGGATTGTTCACCCTTCCTACACTGATTCTTGCACCCATACTCAGACACTTATCTATGTGCCCTTATGACCCTCACTCAACTCACACAAGGACACACCTAAACTCCCATATGCACATACTCACCCTTACCTATAGGATACAAACATACTTATGCTATCCTACTAGGACTGCCTATAACTCACAACTGTTTGTACTTCTTTCCTACACAAAGGTGCTTAGCCCAACACATTCATTTGAGCACAAGTACACTCTCTAACACACTCTTAGCACACACATAGACCACACTTGCCACTCTCATTGATCTGTACATATCCTGGGCTTTGCCTGTGCAGAGAAGCCCCAAAATCGATACTCTTTCAGATTGGACACACCCCTATCATTCCCACATGACCTGTGCTAAACACATGTAAATACAAGTTATTTCCCTTATCTAACTCTCACCCAAAATCAGTCCTATAGTGGACTGATACCCAGTTTTCCCCATATCTAATATACCTAATATCCTCTCTAATGTGTCCACAAGTTCATTGGACTAACCCCCATCACACATAGGCGGCTGACCCTCTCATTGCTCTGCTAAATGGCCTAACCCAAGCCCCTAACCTCACTCTCTTTTACCTATGTGGCAGGGAAACCACTTCCCCAATCCTCTTCACTATATTTTCCCTTGTACTAACTTTACACTTCTCCCCTTAATACATCAGTTACTATTAGATACTAAGTTCTTTCCTCTATACACACCTAGTTATATATGTAGGATACTCCCACATATGGTACACTACTGCTATCTAACAGGAAAAGACTGATCCACTATATATGACTGATGCAAAGGATTTCCTTTAAAGATTGATGCAATGAGTGAATATTCATTCTTATCCCCTCTCATCTTATCGACTGATATAAGACATCTTCCCACATCTTAACTGATGCAACTAAACCCCTCTTCATAAACCGACTGATACATACAAAATTGAGGTTGATAAATACTTCACTCCCTATACTGATGCCTATAAGCCTCTTCTAATTCATACCTATAAAGTACATGGCTATTACATGGTATCCTTATGACTGGTACATACAAGGCCAATGACTGATACATACCCTTTCTATGACTGATACCTATATGTATCCCAGTTTCCTACTGTCCTACTATCCTACACACAGGGGACCACCTAATCTGCCAGTCCACATGGGCTATTCACCCTACATGCCCGAGCCTATTTCCCCTTCACTTATAGTACTGCTGCTACAATGATAGCACCTGCTTGCTGCTAAGAAAGGCAGCGATTGCCTGCTGCTGCTGCTACAAGTCTCCTAGCCCGAGCCCTCTTAACAACTGACTGATACAAAGGGTATCATAGATTAGGACTGATATAAAGATAGCCCCCATAACTTACTATTTTCCCAACCTCCTAATCTATCATTGGTAATACTCACACAAACTAAATCAGTCCTCTTATCTTCCCTCCTCTCTAAAATCAGTTGCAATAAGACACGCTTCACATATGTTAATTTACTGATACCATTATATGCAAATCTCTACTCTTATTTGTTAACAGAGAAGCCATGTATAAGGGCCTATATAACTGATACCAAGTGAGGTACTGACTGATACAAATGTCAGTACTCAGATACAAGCTCCCCCATTCTGATCAACCTGTAGTTACTGGTGCTACTGCATGTAGGCAGCAAGAAGATGCTGCTAATACCCTGCTGTAGCCAAGGGACCAAGTCCCACTGCTCCTCCATCTATTGTTGGATAGGAGAAGGTCACCAATCTGGATTGTAAGGACCCTCTTACATCTGCCTGTGTAGTAAGGATCAATTTCCTTGCCCTCAATTACCTGAACCCCCCATCCAATTTACATATCCTCACATTCGTATATAACAGTCAAATATAAGTTTCCTTCTCCCTTCTCTCACACACACAGAGAATACATATTTAGGACACCCCACCAACTCTAAAATCAGTCCCTTACTCAAGCTATGCAAAGAAAACTGTCCACATTATCCCTTTTCTTAAGAAATGTGCAAATTAGTTACATATATAAATATCCAAATATATAACAAGCAATGTAAATGTAAAACCTAGCTAAAGTAGGAATCCCAGTGGAATTTAGAGCTACGTGTGGCCTATGAGTAATTTTGTCAAATACTGGGCGTGCATATCACGATACGTCATGATACGCACTCCAAATGGATCCAAACTCGACCCGAAACATACCCACATATTCTAAATCACAATTAGACCTAATAAACCTATTCACAAGCTCTAGAAATATCATTCTCGGATTTTCCCCAAAATGGGTCAAACTACAAAGGAAAAAGTCTCTAAATGAGAGGAGTAGTCAAAACTCCTCACCATGATAGTCCTAATGCATGGGGGTTCCTAATTGATGCTTCTACACTAATTAATGCAATTTAGAGGATTTTGAATGCATATACCTATTGGAGATGGATTTCTAATGAAAATGGATCCAAGATCTAGAAACCCTCAAGCTCCAAGTACTCCAATCCTTCCAAGCTTGCTTCTAGAGCCCTCTACTCTCTATAGGGAAGATAATGAGACTAATTTGGGTCAATTTAGAGAAAATTTGGTGGTAGGAACAATTAGGGAAGAAGCTTCTAATTACGGTTAGGGTTTGGAATGAAATAAGGAGGAAACAGATGAAGTGAGGCTATAAATAGAAAGTGGGCTGCCTATTAGGTTTAATTTATGGTCATGGCTAATAAAAAATGTCCACCAAGCTCTCCTCTTTAGTCATGACAAAATTAGGGAATAAGCCTTTGTTCCTAATTAGGTGTTTAGTCAAACTTCTTAATTAATATTGCTAGTCTAGCTAGAGACTAACTAAAGTTCAATTAGGCTAGTCTGAATTATTTAGTTGGGTGGTCATGTCAAGTCGGTTTAGGTCCTCTAGGGTCACTAACGACTATTCTACTAATAGCTACCACTAGTCACATTCAAAATATAACATATGCACAATATTAATATTAGATAATTCACCAAAAATATTAATTCTAGTTTTAAAAAATAATTTCATTCAAGATATATTTGAATTCACAAAATAACAAGAAATAGTAAAAAGTCAAAAACCCCTCTTCTGGAAAAGTGGTGGTTACATTGTTCAAATGGATGCTATACTTGGAATTTTGATAGAAATGAATGTTTGGATGAAAATGGAAGTGTCTTGATTGTTTCGAAGATAACTACAATATTGACATTCTTGTCTTGTTGAGCGCAACTCCAGTCTCGCACATACGTCACGCCAGATTAGGGCGATCATTCTGCGGAGCACTGCATGGTGATTCATGTCTAGCGGGGATGATCGAACTTGCAGGAGATCGGACGTGACAATTGATTATTTTGACTTGATTTGATGCGAAGGTGATACCGAGGATTGTTTGGACTTGTGATTGACGATAAAGTATGTTGTGGATTGAATAGATCCAATGTGCGTATCGAGAATGAATTAGTCTAGACACAAAGCAAGAGTTACGCCCCAAGATGATTATCCTGCGGGAGCGTTGGCATGTTAATTTCATGTCCAGCATGGATAATCGAACTTATAGAAAATTGGGACGTGACAATTGTTATGCTAGACGACCTTGTAATCGAATACGTGAATTGTGCTAAATGACTTAGGGAATATGATATGAGAAATATGGTTTAGTGACAAATCGTGTCGTAGCGTACTTGACTTTGATATGATGGATAGGTGGATTATATCGAACATATTTGAAGAGATGGACTATGTGAATTGTTAGTTTGGACGTGCGATAGTGATAAGTAGAGGAATTGGTTGAGTTTAACTTACCATAGGATGGCTTTACAAAATGACTTGGACCCCTGGGCTTGAATGTTGCGAATGCGAATAGGAGAAATTTATGCTCGAGTTTAAAAATTAGAGTGATGAGCTTGGGTAGAAAATTCCGTACTATCAACTTTGGTTTGACCTTAGGATTGGGGTCAGTGTTGATATATTATTTGGGAAAGGTGATTCCAATACTGATGGTTGACTTTAGCCTGGAGAGATGGCCTAACGGTTAGGCAAGACGTCCATCTTTCGAGAGTTAGCATCAGTACGATTGATATTGAGGATTGATAGTATTGGATATTGTATTGGTGGATGGAATGATTCAATTATGTGGAAACACCACTCACGAGGCTTGGCTGAAATATATATATTTTGGGGACGTCTAGAATATGTGCACGATCCAACTAAGTGATACATTGAATTCAAGTAAGGCTAAAGGAACGGAATGGTATCGAGGATGTTGAAATAGTGTGTTCCAAAGAAAATATTGATGGTAGCACGATTGTTCCAAAGAAATATTGATGGTAGCACGATCGTTGGATTCGAGATGAACTTGAATGTTAATTGATAGGGTGGTTTTCCCTAGAACTAAGTGGTCTGTATGTGTGACGAGGATAAGTTGCCCCAAAGTTTGAGATATAGGAGTTCGATGTGAGAAAATAATAATTAAGGTGCGAGTGTGGATCGGATTGAAGAAATGCATATGAGAAGTGTGTGCGAGAATCATTGAATATTAAATCAAATGATGAGTTGAGAAGTGCGTACTTAGTAAGTTTCGAGGACGAAACTTTTTCTGAGTGGTGTATAATGTAAGGCCTCGTCCCACTCAGTTCAACCAGAGGAATCAAAATGCCAACGACATTTGGACTTAGCCATGCGATGGCCTGCTCGAAGTCCTGCTCGATCGTGACAACTCTTCGTTCAGGTGGGTGGCTTCTGTGAACTTGTCTCAGCTTGGCCTTCATACTAATAAAATGAATATTTTCAATGCACTGAATAGGCTTGATAATAAAATAGGCGAATCCACATAGCTAAGGGAATAATCTCAACTTGGGTCAGACTGAGTTAGATTATGGAAAGGTCCTATGGTCGGCTTAGAATTATAAACGACATGCTTTCAACATAACACTTGGTCCTTCGTCCCATGGCTTGGGAAAAGGAAAGTTGGTCTATGTTGCCACAAGGCTATGAACTTAACATAGTCATAGGCCTCGTACGATGTAAATGCTCAGTAAAGCATGCATTGTCCCACTGTCGAATGCTTGATATAGTAAT
Organism: Iris pallida; assembly: GCA_029216955.1. Taxonomy (NCBI): domain Eukaryota; kingdom Viridiplantae; phylum Streptophyta; class Magnoliopsida; order Asparagales; family Iridaceae; genus Iris; species Iris pallida. Next base: position 14,498,820 of record JANAVB010022397.1, read on the forward strand.
TGTCGCCCAAGTCTCATTGTACGCTTTTGCGGTACAAGGCTTGGCATCGCCTTTGCTCGTCCACGAGTTAAGTTGTATGGCACAATTTATGGGACGAGTAAGGCACTCAGGAACACGGCTGTTCAAGTTGAGCACGTGCACGATCCCACGATTCCACAGTTAGTCATACAGAGTATGCCACAGTCTATGACATGGATGGAAAACGTCATGTTCAAGTGAAGTAAGAAGGCTATGCGGTAGCCGTTTCATGGGTTTCAAAGATGAGAATTTCATGTGACCGGTAGTCGCCAAGGCAATCCCTGATTTGGCCTCTGCAGATAAGAATAAGAGTAAAGAAGTGAAAAAATGAAGTAAGTTGTATCATCAATAGGCCTTGCATTTACGTCGAGTCTAAAAGTCGTCGTCAGTGCGTGGTCATGGACAACTTGTGCACAAGGCGTAGTCCTTGACATTGATCGCTGGGGTCCCGGATCATGTCGGCTAGGGGGAAGCGAGATAGCTAAATCAGGATGTTGGATGTACGCATGGAGATTCGGGGCTTCCATGGGCTAGCTACCCGCGTTAGATGATTGTCGTCTTCCTAAGCCATGTCCAAGATAGCTTGACATTGCTAATGACCTTTTAGATGAGTCAGTGTGCTGAGCAGCAATCCGCATGTACGGTATCGGTTGAGTTACAAAGAGTATAACCATGGCACGAATGTTTTACAAAGTGTGTGCACGGTCTGCACTACAAGTTCTATGAAGCCTAAGATTTGTCTATAGGAAAGACACGTGCTTCGGTACGAGATATGTCGTGTTTGAGTCGTCAACATAAGTTTCACAAGTTTGTGACTGAGTTACTTCGAGTTAAGTCAGGAAAGGGCCGTAAGGCAGAGTTTGCTTAAGTCATATTGAGTTGTGAGGCATGGCACGAACATAGTTTATGTCACGACCATGATATTACATCTTAAAGTATGGCATGAAAGACAAGCACGAGAAGGTACATTGATGTTGCAAGCACGAGAATGGGCTAGAGGCACAAAATAAGTAAGTTATCGATGCGAGACACGGTGATGGTTTAGAGACACAAAATAGGCTAGGCGTCCATGTCCTAAAATTGATCCTAAGGCAAAATTAGAAATACAATCGAAGGGATATGTTGCACAAACTAAATAAACATGTTAGTTTTGTATAAGTAGCAAGGAGCTTAGTCTACCAGTATGATTGTGTACTGACACCCATATAGTTTTCATGTACAGGCACAGGTAGAAGTTCGTTTGGTACGGAGCTCACTTAGATGTGTCGAGGCACGGAGTCCTTTGGCGTTTCGAGACGTGCGATCGCACGGAGTCGAAACTTATACGGGATATAATGTATGGACATCGTCTATCGGAAGCATCCAATGGCTTATGAAATTATATTGAGAGATGAGAGTGAGCTTGAGTGATTGTAATATTAGCTTCGTGCCTTTGTAATTTTATTTCATTTCAATATCAATAAAAGACCGTATTTTGATTGTATACTTATGTTGCCTTCATTATTCAACTTCTCTGCTTGGACTTCTGTGCGACGATCCCCTCGCAAGCTGCTGTATTCAGTCATTATGGAACCCGCCTTGTGTGAGTCCAACCTAGGCTCATGCGACATCACGCCTTAGCGAGGACATCAGTCCTTCGGGACCGGAGCGTAACAGAAAGCCTTCATGCGGTCCATGCTATATGGACATGAGAGACGACATGAGTGCTCCATCCCGATAACATTCCATAGGCCGGAATGTCATCGATGGTCCACATAAGTGTAGCCCTCATCTAAAAGTTTTGCTTTCTGGAAGCATCATACGTATTGGCGCCTACTTTCGACAACTATTTCAACTCATCTATCGATGACTGTAAGTACACATCGATGTTCCTCTTCGGATTGTTCGAACTCGAATGATAAAGATTAGGAACATATAAGAAGTCTTTATACATATCCATGGCGGTAGGTTGTACGGAGTGACAATCACAGGCCAACAAGAATATTGGGAACCCGAAAGTCCGAATGGGATAAAACCGTCGGAGGAGAGCCCCGATCTTACATTACGCGGATTAGAAGCAAAATCTGGATACTCACGATCAAAGTACTTCTATGTTTCTATATCGGATGGATGATCCAATACTCTATCGATCTATTCCCGCCTATGCCAACTCATGTTCTCGGTAGTGCCCTTCACCATAAACAACCTCTGTAACCGCGGTGTCAAAGGCAAGTAGTGTATCGAATTGGTCGACTTCCTTGCACCGGGAGTCCTACTTGTATTTGTTGCCTTATAGCGATCAACACAACAAAATTTGCACATATCTTATCCTTATTATTCTTGTAGTAACATGCATCCGTTGCAACATGCATCAATTTTATCATATCCCATCCAGAGCGATCTTACCATACTCTTAGATCGGTAGAAGTTTGTAGGTAACTTGGGACCCTCTGGCAACATCTCTATAATCAACTCGATGATTCGGTTGTAGCATTCTTGAGACATGTTAAATGGGACTTGATGCTCAGCATCTTGTAACCACCTCCAATGGTGAATAATCTTCACAACCAGGATACAAGGAGTCCTTACATTCTCCAGCAACTCTATATAACTTTGTAGCATCGGCATTCGGTGCCTCCTCAGCCGTATTGATTGTTCGGATCGAAACTAGGCCTCGCAGCATCGAAAACCATGTTCACCCCTCTTCGTTGTAATCAATGTGGTCTTGGACATCCATATACAGCTCCAAATTAGGCTGCGGCTCCGATGCTAAAGGCATAAGTTCTTCGTGTGAGGTCCACTAATAGTAATTAAGCATGAAATCCCTCAAGTATAAATGATATGTCATGTCCACTTCTGGATGATATTTCAAGTTGCGACATCTCACACATGGATACCAAATTTTGGTACGGTCTATGTACTGAGGGAACGCCTTGTCGAACTGCAGGAACTGCTCTATCTCTTGTATAAATTCATCTCGTACATCGTATATGTCATCAGGATGATGATTGTATATCTACGAACGATGCCGTAGATAGTAATTCATATTTATTTGAAGATAATTCTGCAAAGATAGATACACATTATTCGAGTATATTATCCAAATGAATGCATAGATGGATACACATGAGTATTAAATGAGTGTCGTCACGTGTTCAATGTCAGCCCTTCTCTTCAAATTTTTTACTTCTACAAGACTTTTAAGGCTTTCAGAGTTATACAAGATTTTCAAAAAATACTAGAAAAGGCCAAGTATTAAAAAATTTCTTTTCTAGTATTTTTCATTCTTTGTTATTTTCCAGATTTTTTTTACTCCTTTCGTTCTTTATCTTTTCTCCTATTTTTTGAAAATCGGTATAACTCTAAAAGCCTTAAGAAGGCTTACATATGTAAATTTACTTTTCAGAGAAGAGCTGACATGGACACTTGACTTTGGGCTGACACAGACACTTACCTAAGTATCTAAGATACCTAGCTAGCACCTACATATCACCTTAACTCTAGGTATTTGTGTATCATTTGGATATGATATATACCATGGTACACAATATCATATTGATATTCTCTTGTATCTTGATACTAGAATACAATTTTAAATGCCCATGACACTAACTATACACACATTCATCAAAGTACCAACATACTTAATACTTGGGTGTTGTCACGTGTTCTTTGTGAGCCATTCTTTGAAAAGAAAATTTACTTCTGCAAGCCTTTTGAGGCTATCAGAGTTATACTAGATTTCTGAAAAATTCTATAAAAGACTAAGTTCTTCGCCTTTGTTGGTATAACTCTGGTAGCCTCAAAAGGCTTCCATAAGTAAATTTAGTTTCCAGAGAAGGGCTCACATGGACACTTGATTTCAGGCTAATACAGATACTTAACATAAGAGATAATGATATCTTTGTCGTCATGTGTTCCTTGTGAGCCCATAAGGAAAACTTGACATCGGAGTGTCCAAGCTAGCACTTATCTAGCTAGAACTTACCATGAAATACTTACGAGACCTATCTAGCATTTACGTACATACCTAGTATCTTGATTCATGTCTTGACACTATACCAATTATACCTTCGCTTGACACCTTGACTCATGTCTCTTGTATCTTGATATTAGGATATAGTTTCAAATACCCATGACACTAACTATACTCGACACTTGGTATCTTGGTACCAACATACACTCTAGGCCCTCATGACACTCAACACATATTTATACCTACGTACTTCTATAATTGTATATTTCTATACCCCTTATATATATATAATATATATATATATATATATAATATTTTATATATATATTATATAAATTATATAATATAAGTCATTCATATACTTCACAAAATAGACTACTTACCTAATCTATGCATGTATACTTCACTTTGTTGGATTCACAAGTTACATGTTCCCTACCCCTCAACAAGAATTCATAAACAAAAGAAAAAAAAAGAGTATAGATTCCAATAACAGTTCAAATTAAAGTCATAAAATATTGGATACATTTCTTATATGTTGAATGTGGTTGCATATCCTCTGGAACTTGAATAGATCAAAAATACATAACCAATGCAAACACAATTTGAAATCAGTAAGCACCCATGGAAGCATTGTTCTCTTCACATATAGACAACAACTAGAAACCATTTAGCAATTTCCAGTTCATTTCCACTCCAACATATTCAAATCAGTAAGCAATGTCTATCCAAGCCTAGCTGTGTCCGTGTCCATGTTATGGTTAGTATCAGTGTGTTTAAGTGTCTGCAAATGTGTGTGTGTCCGAGTTAGGGTTAGGCTAGTGTCCGCGTGTGTGTCCGAGTTAGGGTTAGGATTTATCGAGAGGGTGGCCGAAGATGAGGCGGTTGACCGAAAAGGGGGCGTCCGGAGAGGAGGAGAGCTATGTGGAAGAGGAGGAGCCCGGAGAGGAGGAGGAGAAGCTCGGTCGAGGAGAAGGAGGGGTGCCCAGGGACGGAGGGGGATCACGATCGGTGTCGGAGGGGGTCGCGGGGGAGAACGATCGGTGCCGGAGCCGGAGGGGGTCGTGGGGGAGCACGATCGCGCGGGGGATGAAAGTTTTTGGGAAATTTTGGGAGAGGACGGGGGAAAATGAAGTCTGTTAACCTATATAAAAAAAGTTACGACGTCATAAAGTGACGTTGCTACACATCGTAAATTTTATAATTTTTAACGACGTATGAAACATCACGTTGCTACATGTCGCTATAATGAAAACAATAGCGATGTCTGGCAATATTTAGCAACATCTTATTCCATAAGATTATTTTTAGTCACAGAACGTCACGAACAGTCGCCAATATCGACGTCATACGACGTTCTAATGAGACGTCGCTAAATTCACAAAATATAGCAACGTAAGGACAAAATGTCGCTAAAGATGTTGCAGATTTGACATATTTTGGTAATGGGTTATTGGACAACTTGTGCACAAGGGATTTAGTTATTCGAATGGTAGCCTAGGCCAAGGAACCAATTCAACCTAGGAGGAACAGGTATAGTAGTTCTAACTTAACTGGCACGGGTGATTCAGGAACTTTCAAACAGGGCTCGCTATCCGCCTTGAAAGGATCGCTGTCTAACCCAACTATAGTCCAAGATGGCTTGTCATTGTTAGTGACCTTTACACCTATACAATGCCTTCATCTATTGATATCAATTGACATGGGATGAATATAGTTTGTTTGTTTTAAGCACGAACGGGTGTAAAATCAACACTAGAATGGTTAGTAAGATCACCAATCATACATACATGCTTTATAAATTTCTTGAACCAAATGAGAGTGCAGTACTTAATTAGTCACCCACCAGTACAAGAAAATATATTGATCTTCGCTCTCCACAGGTACTGCAAATCAGGAGGAGCGTGCCACCTAACAATGCGATGCTTGAGTGTTTTTGAAGCCTTACTCGTGTGCTCGAAGGCTTGAATCTGCTCTTTTGGAGACCCTATATTAGTCCAAGAAATATGGCTCGACTTCTCTCAATAGCAGGTGGTTTAATATTTTGGTTGTAAAAGGAGAATGTAAAATATGGAACGACTATCTCATTAACAATTATTTTGTACCGAGTCAAGTTGTAACACCAGGTTTTCTAAAATGAGGGTAATTTTGAAATTTTGTTTTTTAATTTATTTAATTATGATATTTAATTAATAATATAATTTTTGGTAATTTTTAAACTATTTAAATCATGACTTATGATTTTGGTGTTTGACTAATGTAACCTTAGAGACTGTTGACCTAGAGCCTAGCCATGTGATTAGGATATTTGATTAGTATATTTTAGCCTAGAGGATATTTTGGTCATTTTGGGATTTATTTGAATTTTTGGGAATTTTTAGAATTATTTTGGAATTGTTTGAACAAGGGTTGACTAGGTTGACTAGGTTGACTTTGACTAGCTTGACTTTGTGACCTAACCCTAGTTAAGTTGGACTTGACTAGATATGAGATCCTAGGTTAAGTTAAGTTAACCATACTCTAGTTAGGGAAACCAATTAGGAATATTGAGTTTGAATGGAAGGATTTTGACCACAAGTCATGACTTGTGATTTTTAAGTCATTGATTTATGACTAAGCCCAAAGCCCATTAGTCAAGTGCCCAAACCCTAACCCTAACAATTTTGTCCAGCCAACTTAACCCTCCTAGGGATTCCCCCTTATAAATAATCTCTTAGCATTTAGGGCTAGCCTCTTTGGAAGGAGCAAGTTTAGAAAGAGGTATTTTCTCTATTTCAAAAATCCTTAGAAAATCCATTTTTTCTCCTTTTTAATCCAAACAAATTGCAATAGGTTTTAATTTGAGTATTCTTGCTGTTGTTACATTTTATTCTCAGATTCAAATCAATTTGGAGGAGTTTGACCACCAAGAGGAGCATCTCTCTTTAGAGTTTTTTTGGGGGTTTTGATACTTTGAGGTAACTTCCTATTCTCACCATAGAATCCTGAGATTTTTGCATCATTAGGGAGCCCTAGACCTAACCTAACAGTAGGAATAGGAAACCCTAAGAATTCGTGTCCTTTCATGTCCTATTTGGACATGTATCAGTGTCCCTATGCATGTGTTGTGAAAATGCCACAAAGAAAGTTTTTGTGTTATTTTCGAAATCTTTTTGAATAGAAAATTAGTTTTTTTTCGCTTACACGATTCTTCACGACTGGGGGTGTCCCTGTGTCGTATCGTGTCGGTTTCGACACGTACACACGAGCGTGCGCGCGCGCACGGGGCTGTGCGCGTGTCCTGCCACTCGGGGGCTAGTGCTCTACGGACACAGCACAAGGATACGTGAAACTCGACACACACTAGGGGAAATGACTGACACCACGTGTGTCAAGTCTCACGTGTCCCCGTGTCATGTCGAGTGAGCACGAGGCTCTGCACCGATCGGGACTGACAGGTTCAGTCGGATTTGAGTGTCACTGATACGCGTCTATAGTCAGACACGCGGACACTAGGACCCAGTGCAGACACCTAGACACGAGGACCTATCCTAGGCGAACCTAGGTTAGTGACCTCGAGATACGTTGTGTCTTGTGTCGTGTGCACGACACACGTGCACACGTGCACGATACAGTGCACTGAAACAGTACCCGTGTGCATTGTTTCGTGTCTTGAATCAGTTTGGACACATTGTGTCCACTTGGGTGGACACCATTATATTGTTTGACACGTATATTATGATATTTCAATTACCAACCTCTGTTTGTGCATTTTAGCTTGATTTGATTGATCAATTCTCACTACCCTAATTTCTGAAACCTTATTAATAGTTCTTCATTTCCAGTTTTGAATTTATGAAATTTGGCAGCTTTTTAACCATTATATACTGTTTTATAGAGTGGTTTAAAACCTCATAATGATTCTCCTATATGATTCCTTAGTGTGTGTTCGATTTGGGTTCATTTGGTGGTTTATTGCAATCAAAATGGGGTAAGAAGGAAACTGGGAATTGGTTTCAGTTTCTGAATTCTATGAGTTGGTTCTTTTCCTATGATGTCCTATTACCAGGTTTTGACACTTATCTCTTTCTCTCACTCACAGTCATATTTTCCCCTCAATTACACACACATGTTAAGTATCACCCTCACTCTTTATCACACACACACACACACACACATGTTTCACTCACCATTTACTCACACCCACACCTAGACACTATCACATTCTCTAGACACCCTCATCACTCACACTTTACATACACTTTGCCTCTCTTTACACTCACACACATGGTTTCCCTTGACACACACAAACCTTGACAGTTTACACACACACATATACACTCTCTCTACTATATCATGTATATATATATATATAATATGTATGTTGTATATAAATAATGCATATGTAATGTATGTAATGAATAGGTAGCCTACACATAGGTGTAATTTGTTTGAGCCTAAATATATACATGTATATATATATATAAATATATATATATATATATATATATATATATATATATATATATATATATTTTCTATATGAATTCATGTGTGGGCCTAGATGTAAACTAGGTTGTGTGATGTTTGGTTGACTTGTGTGGTATGAGTCGTAATGACTTAGTATACTAGCATAGCCAGTTTAGCCTAGTTTAGACTGGTTTAGACTAGTTAGTCCTAGTATAGGCTAATGTAGCCTAGTATAGACTAGTTTAGACTTGATAGCCTAGTTTAGACTTGGTTAGACCTAATTAGACCTAGTTTGACTTCTAGGGTTGACCAGAGTTGACCAAGAGTGGACTTTGGCCTGGATTGACCTAGATTCATGTAGAATGCATAGTAGAACTTCATTTTACCATTTTAGACTTGTTGTGACTTGTGCTGTTCTGATTAGGAGCCAGACACCACTCTTCGGACAGTACTTTCATCTTGGACTTTCAGATAGCAGGCGAGTACATTCTCTGACCGTTTCATACTTGTCTGGATTTACATTCTTGCTCTAGATTACTGTACTTGATGCTGATACGATTGTTATCACGGATTGGTACTATACGGATCTCCTTTTGGGATGTTATCCCCTTGTATTCACTAGATACATATTGTGATGTGCGTTTCACTTCCATATTGTATTTATTAAATACCTATATCCTTGTATACTCCTTGTGTATATTGTACTCTCAGTATCACATGAGTACCAGGGATAGACCATTGTACACTATTGTATAACATTATACAACTATTGTATAACATTGTACATCTATTGTATAATATTGTACATCCATTGTATAACATTGTACACTATTGTGCAAGATAACGTAACTAGAGTGGATCCTTGTGTATCGATTGGGAAGGGGGAGTAGAATTGGTTATGTACTCAAATCCTATTGTACAATATTGTATAACTATTGTATATGTCTATTGTACACCCACGTACAATGGAGTTACCATTGCATTTTCGTAGACCGTTTACATAACCATATTGTACTCTAAATCACAATTGGCTTACAGTTCTTACTTATCATATTTAGATATTTCATGTTATCAAATCTCTACTTTTTTCATATACTTCTTTCTTTCAGCGTTTCATGTACCTTACTCTATTGCATACTTTATATTTTCTAACATGATATGAACTGCGTGAGATGTTTTGTACTCGCTCCTGTCCTGACTGGACCTGTTGAAAATATTACAGAGGATGAGGCCTGCGTAGACACCTTCTATGGGACAGCTGTAGATGACTCGTGTGACCCAGATTTCCAGCCTGATCCACTAGCTTAGAGACTGAGGCTCCCTAGTCTAGGTTTTACTATCTCTGTCTTCTGAGATCTGGTTGTATATATTCTTTCATTTTCAGTATTAGAGACTTGTATTGGGTTGGATGTTCTGTTTTGTATGGCAGTAGACACTTAGAGTCTCTCTCTGATTGTATCTTGTGGATCTTTTTATTCCAGTATCTATCTATCTTTTATTTTCCTCATTCTGCCTTAGATGTGATTGAGACTGTATTGCTATGTCACCTCCATTCGGAGTGTATATACTGTACAGGTACCTTTATATTGTTAGATGATTGACCTAGGACAGCGTTCTATCGCCGACACTGCGGCGTAGGCTGGGCGTTGTTACGTTCTCGTACCCTCACAGTGGGTGCGGGTCGTGACACGTTTTTAGTGGTGGCCCATGCAGGTCTAGGTTATGTAGTGGTATTCGAACTAGAGTATCACTACAGCCTGCAGTAGGACTAGGATATTTTTGAAGGTACTCAATCACAAATAGGAAAAACTCTCATTCAGATTCCGTACATCTATATTTTGCTGCTTATTGTCTCCCTTGAATATAACTGTCCTCCCTTGATATTTCGACTCATTCTCTGCAATTGTTTCTTGATCTGTGTCTCCAGGATGGTTGAGACAAGATCGCATCGCCAGGGCCAGGGGGACGCCGAGGAGAGGTCTGCCACCTCTCATACTTAGCAGCTAGCCCCTGGTACCGTAGCCCCAGTCATGCCAGCTGGGGTAGGCGTTTCAGCAGCTTTCGGAGGAGCCCCTCCACCTGTGAGGCATGAGCAGAGTCCGGTGATTCCGGATGTACTTCTTCAGCAGCAGCAGCCACCTGCAGGGACAGTTGACGCCGTTCAGCTGTTAGCCTTCTTCCGACAGTACATGGAGGGTCAGCAGACCCAGCAGCAGAGGCACACAGCAGAGCTCACACGAGGCATTGAGATGGCAATGACTGCGGTAGAGAGAGTCGTAGCTCAGCCAGCGGCAGCCCCGCAGCCGTACCAGCCACGGGAGAAGGGCATCCAAGATTTCCAGAAGATGCACCCGAGAGACTTCCGAGGGACAGAGGGGATCTTGTATGCCGATGAATGGATCGAGCATATGGAGGAGATTTTCAGGTTGGCTGAGATCCCGACGAGGCTCCAGATAGAGACAGAGGCCAACATGATGCAGGATCTGGCCCGTACATGGTACCAGACCGACCCGAGGGTCGGTACAGCAGGACAGACTTGGGCAGCATTCAAGAAGCTGTTCAAGGAGAAGTTCTTTCCAGACGCAGCGCTGGGAGCCCTCGAGACCCTGTTCGAGGCCCTACTCCAGGGGAACCAGTCTGTGGAGGAGTACGCAGGAGAGTTCTGCCGCCTGAGCAGATTTATGGATGACTTGTCGGAGACGACGAAGGCCCGGAGGTTCCGGAAGGGCTTGGTAAAGGAGGTCAAGTCCTACACCAAGAACGCCCACAGCGCTACCTATGAAGAGATCCTGGTGGACACTTTAGCTGCAGAGGATGATCTTGAGCTTAGGTTCAAGAGGGGACGAGACTCAGTTGGGGGCAGCAGCAGCGGAGGACCGGCCAAGAGGCCGCACGTTCAGCATCAGATTCAGCAGCAGTATCAGCAGCCGACGGTCCACTTTCAGCAGCAGCAGCAGAGGCCTGTTCAGCATCAGGGACAGAGACAGGTACTGTATCAGCAGGCACCCAGGCAGCAGCAGAACACTGTATACAACTTCTGTAAGAAGCAAGGCCATGGGTGGGACAACTGTAGGAAGAGGCTGGGCATGTGTTTGCTTTGCGGTTCAGCGGAGCATCAGTGTAGAGACTGTCCCAAGAACCCGACACCATTGGCTCAGATAGCACCAGGTGCTAGGGCTCCTGCCGGGCAGCAGAGGGGACCACCATTGCAGACTCAGCAGCAGATGTTCGTACAGCATCAGCAGCAGGCCAGGGGAGGCCAACCAGGGCGAGCTTTCGCCATGACAGTCGAGGATGCTCAGGCAGTAGGAGGGGTGCTTGCAGGTTCTGATCTTCTCGATTCCATTTCTACCTTATCTCATTATACCTATCTTGAAATTCAGTTCCATCTATTCCTAACTGTTTTCTTATTGTTGATAAGTTTGATCTGGTGTTTCATTATAATTTTATTTTCTTCTGAGATCAATCGTATGGGCTAGGTCGCCTCGATTATGAGATTTTAGAATCCTCTAGGGTCATGCTAGCGGGCATAGTGAGGACATATAGTCAGATTATGGACGTATTTCTCGGGTGTGGGAATTTAAGGTTTTCGCTGCCAAGCGCGCGGCAATGAAAAAATTTTAAATACCATAATTCTAGAGGTATGTACCATAGTTGAGGACTCTGTGATTATCGTAGCCTTGCTCACTGGCATGACAGAGATTCTGAGTATCATGGTTTTGGACAGACGTATATGATTATCTGACGGTATGTTTGAGACTCTGATTGTGGGGTGTTTGACCTATAAGGACTACTACCATTTTAATTTCGAGGACGAAATTTTTCTAAGGTGGGTAGACTTGTAACACCCAGTTTTCTAAAATGAGGGTAATTTTGAAATTTTGTATTTTAATTTATTTAATTATGATATTTAATTAATAATATAATTTTTGGTAATTTTTAATTATTTTAAACTATTTAAATCATGACTTATGATTTTGGTGTTTGACTAGTGTAACCTTAGAGACTGTTGACCTAGAGCCTAGCCATGTGATTAGGATGTTTGATTAGTATATTTTAGCCTAGAGGATATTTGGTCATTTTGGGATTTATTTGAATTTTTGGGAATTTTTAGAATTTATTTTGGAATTGTTTGAACAAGGGTTGACTAGGTTGACTTTGACTAGCTTGACTTTGTGACCTAACCCTAGTTAAGTTGGACTTGACTATATGAGATCCTAGGTTAAGTTAAGTTAACCATACTCTAGTTAGGGAAACCAATTAGGAATATTGAGTTTGAATGGAAGGATTTTGACCACAAGCCATGACTTATGATTTTTAAGTCATTGATTTATGACTAAGCCAAAGCCCATTAGTCAAGTGCCCAAACCCTAACCCTAACAATTTTGTCCAGCCAACTTAACCCTCCTAGGGATTCCCCCTTATATATAATCTCTTAGCATTTAGGGCTAGCCTCTTTAGGAAGGAGCAAGTTTAGAAAGAGGTATTTTCCCTATTTCAAAAATCCTTAGAAAATCCATTTTTCCTCCTTTTTAATACAAACAAATTGCAATAGGTTTTAATTTGAGTATTCTTGCTGTTGTTACATTTTATTCTCAGATTCAAATCAATTTGGAGGAGTTTGACCATCAAGAGGAGCATCTCTCTTTAGAGTTTTTTTTTGGGGTTTTGATACTTTGAGGTAACTTCCAATTCTCACCATAGAATCCTGAGATTTTTGCATCATTAGGGAGCCCTAGACCTAACCTAACAGTAGGAATAGGAAACCCTAAGAATTCGTGTCCTTTCGTGTCCTATTTGGACACGTATCAGTGTCCCTATGCATGTGTTTGTGAAAATGCCACAAAGAAAGTTTTTGTGTTATTTTTGAAATCTTTTTGAATAGAAAATTAGTTTTTGTTGTCGCTTACACGATTCTTCATGACTGGGGGTGTCCCTGTGTCGTATCGTGTCGGTTTCGACACGTGCACACGCGGGCGCGCGCGCGCGCGCGCGGGGCTGTGCTCGTGTCCTGCCACTCGGGGGCTAGTGCTCTGCGGACACAGCACAAGGACACGTGAAACTCGACACACACTAGGGGGCAATGAATGACACCACGTGTTTCAAGTCTCACATGTCCCCGTGTCGTGTCGAGTGAGCACGAGGCTCTGTACCGATCGGGACTGACAGGTTCAGTCGGATTTGAGTGTCACTGATACGCGTCTATAAGTCAGACACGCGGACACTAGGACCCAGTGCAGACACCTAGACATGAGGACCTATCCTAGGCGAACCTAGGTTAGTGACCTCGAGACAAGTTGTGTCTTGTGTCGTGTGCACGACACGCGTGCGCACGTGCACGATACAGTGCACTAAAATAGTGTCCGTGTGCACTATTTCGTGTCTTGAATCAGTTTGGACACATTGTGTCCACGTGGGTGGACACCATTATATTGTTTGACACGTATATTATGTATATTTTAATTACCAACCTCTGTTTGTGCATTTTAGCTTGATTTGATTGATCAATTCTCACTACCCTAATTTCTGAAACCTTATTAACAGTTCTTCATTTCCAGTTTTAAATTTATGAAATTTGGCAGCTTTTTAACCATTATATACTGTTTTATAGAGTGGTTTAAAACCTCATAATGATTCTCCTATATGATTCCTTAGTGTGTGTTCGATTTGGGTTCATTTGGTGGTTTATTGCAATCAAAATGGGGTTAGAAGGAAACTGGGAATTGGTTTCAGTTTCTGAATTCTGTGTGTTGGTTCTTTTCCTATGATGTCCTATTACTAGGTTTTGACACTTATCTCTTTCTCTCAATCACAGTCACATTTTCCCCTCAATTACACACACATGTTAAGTATCACCCTCACTCTTCATCACACACACACACACACATATTTCACTCACCATTTACTCACACCCACACCTAGACACTATCACATTCTCTAGACACCCTCATCACTCACAGTTTACACACACTTTGCCTCTCTTTACACTCACACACATGGTTTCCCTTGACACACACAAACCTTGACAGTTTACACACACACATACACTCTCTCTACTATATCATGTATTTATATATATATAATATGTATATTGTATATAAATAATGCATATGTAATGTATGTAATGAATAGGTAGCCTACACATAGGTGTAATTTGTTTGAGCCTATATATATATATATATATATATATATATATATATATATATATATATATATATATATTTTCTATGTGAATTCATGTGTGGGCCTAGATGTAAACTAGGTTGTGTGATGTTTGGTTTGACTTGTGTGGTATGAGTCGTAATGACTTAGTATACTAGCATAGCCAGTTTAGCCTAGTTTAGACTGGTTTAGACTAGTTAGGCCTAGTATAGGCTAATGTAGCCTAGTATAGACTAGTTTAGACTTGATAGCCTAGTTTAGACTTGGTTAGACCTAGTTTGACTTATGGGGTTGACCAGAGTTGACCAAGAGTGGACTTTGGCCTAGATTGACCTAGATTTATGTAGAATGCATAGTAGAACTTCATTTTACCATTTTTAGACTTGTTGTGACTTGTGCTGTTCTGATTAGGAGCCAGACACCACTCCTCGGACAGTACTTTCATCTTGGACTTTCAGATAGCAGGCGAGTACATTCTCTGACCGTTTCATACTTGTCTGGATTCACATTCTTGCTCTAGATTACTGTACTTGATGCTGACACGATTGTTATCACGGATTGGTACTATACGGATCTCCTTTTGGGATGTTATCCCCTTGTATTCACTAGATACATATTGTGATGTGCGTTTTACTTCCATATTGTATTTATTGAATACCTATATCCTTGTGTACTCCTTGTGCATATTGTACTCTCAGTATCACATGAGTCCCAGGGATAGACCATTGTACACTATTGTATAACATTGTACAACTATTGTATAACATTGTACATCTATTGTATAATATTGTACATCCATTGTATAACATTGTACACTATTGTGCAAGATAACGTAACTAGAGTGGATCCTTGTGTATCGATTGGGGAGGGGGAGTAGAATTGGTTATGTACTCAAATCCTATTGTACAACATTGTATAACTATTGTATATGTCTATTGTACACCCACGTACAATGGAGTTACCATTGCATTTTTCTAGACCGTTTACATAACCATATTGTACTCTAAATCACAGTTGGCTTACAGTTCTTACTTATCATATTTAGATATTTTCTGTTATCAAATCTCTACTGTTTTTCATATACTTCTTTCTTTCAGCGTTTCATGTACCTTACTCTATTGCATGCTTTATATTTCCTAACATGATATGAACTGCGTGAGATGTTTTATACTCGCTCCTGTCCTGACTGGACCTGTTGAAAATATTACAGAGGATGAGGCCTGCGTAGACACCTTCTATGGGACAGCTGTAGATGACTTGTGTGACCCAGATTTCTAGCCTGATCCACTAGCTTAGAGACTGAGGCTTCCTAGTCTAGGTTTTACTATCTCTGTCTTCTGAGATCTGGTTGTATATATTCTTTCATTTTCAGTATTAGAGACTTGTATTGGGTTGGATGTTCTGTTTTGTATGGCAGTAGACACTTAGACTCTCTCTCTGATTGTATCTTGTGGATCTTTTTATTCCAGTATCTATCTATCTTTTATTTTCCTCATTCTGCCTTAGATGTGATTGAGACTGTATATTGCTATGTCACCTCCATTCGGAGTGTATACTGTACAGATACCTTTATATTGTTAGATGATTGACCTAGGACAGCGTTCTACCGCCGATACTGCGGCGTAGGCTGGGCGTTGTTACGTTCTCGTACCCTCACAGTGGGTGCGGGTCGTGACACAAGTTGTAAGCCCGCACGACAACTATTGTATAGAGTCTTGTAAATAATGTTCTTTATCAATGAAATAATGTTTTCTTCTGTTCCTAATGTGTTGTTTCAATTTTTCTGCGTACTCTATGTAATGTTGTGTTTCGGATAACCTTATGAAACTGTCTTGTGCGAGCGCAATTTAGGCTTCCACGACATCACGCCCGGGAGACGACTATCGATTCTTTAGAATCGGGACGTGACATTAAGGTCTTTGGAATATTAGGTTGTATGACATGCTGCTCAACTTAGAATTCAACTAACATTATAATTTTCTTATTAAGATTCCATAAAATTACTTCTTAAAATAATTCTCATAACAGCCTTATTCTTGTAAAATTTGAAAACTTAGGTCAAGATATACAAGGGAAATCTCGGTACTATTATTCTAGTGTGTTAAAACTTTTCTAAGGAGGTATTCATTCTTAATTCCTTAATTTTAAAACAATGTTTATAATATATATTTAATAGGATAAGAGGGATAACTTTGTCTAAATTTAAGAGAGTGAGGTGGCACGATTTGATTCCATCATCGCACAAAGTGCATGATTAAATTGTGAGAATCTTAGAGGAGAATAATGTGTAAACCTGAATAAGTGAGGCAAAACAATAGAATGAAAAAAAATATTCATATAGTGTTGGATCAGAGGTCATGGCACAATTTCGGAAGACGAATGGGATTTTTTTTTGTCATCACATAAAATAAGGAGTATCAAATTTATGTTTTAAAGGAATTTAGATGAAAAACATAAGTACTCATGATTATACCATGGTTTCTTGAGAGGAGATGGTATCCACCATGATATGCTAGTATCCGAGGTTGAGGCACGATTAAGGAAAAGATTTTGATCATTCGCAAGGAGGGAATGATTAGAGGGCAATGTCAATGAATCTATGATTGAGTGAAGGGATAAGTAACTAAGATGAGAAAATATGGCTAGGTCGATGACGAACTATACTGATGAATAGTCTAACAATCATTGACTTTAGGCAATCTGCCAGGCTGAAGCTGGGGTACTCCGGCTCACACTAGGGTGTATGTCTCTCCATTCAAGCTTCTTAAGATATAGCTTACTAACAATAAGTGCAAAGTATAAATTTCTAACTACTCTCCACTCCAATATTATATCACTTCTATACTTACAAATTTGAATCTTTTAATCTAGTTTCCTTGAAAGTTTCTTCCCAACATTTATTTTTGATTCTCAAAAATTATAAAATCCACCAAGAAGCTTTCTATAATGCCCAACGACATCTCTGGGGCTTCACACTCGGGGTTCCACTAATCGGGGCTCGAGGGGGCAGTGCCTCCCGTGAGGGTTCAGGGGTGACGCCCCCGAAAGATGGATAGATTTTTAGATCAGCTTATCTCTGGACCACTACTGTCTGAAAGGCATATAGATTTTCACATATGCTTATCTTTAGACAACTGCTGCAAATCGGATCTCGTTTAACTATAGGATTCAGCTGGGAATCATCATAATGCTCGGTTCTGGTCTTTGTATTTTATTATGTAGTTTACTTTATTTTCATAGGAAAAACGTAAATCGAGTAAGCACTGGCAACTAGGAAGCTAGAATCCTTAAAACCCAAAATATTCCTAGTCAACCGAACTCAAACCGAATTCAGTTTGGACAAGCCCAATTCTGTTGGAAAATACCTTTACTTGGACCAAGTTCGGTCAGCTAGGCCAAAACCACTCTGTTTGTTTTTATAGAATTTGGACTGAATTCGGTCCTATCCGAACTCGGACCTAATTCGGTTAGAAGTTGTTTCTGAAATCTATAAATAATATTTTATTTCTCATTTGAAATTACGAATTCTCACTTGTTATTTACTTTCATTCTGAGCTTTAAATCTTCCTATTATCAACATCAAACTCTGTAGCCTTCTAGTGACAAAGTCTTGTTCGATTAGAAGTCTACAAAGGTTGTAAAGCTTGAATTTCCAAGTTATCTTTTTATTCAATTGTTGTTTGAAGTCGGTGAACCATTCGAATCAAAAATTGTGGTTGTAAGAAGTCGACGAGCTCTTCGGATCAAAGCTCGTGATGTATTCATATTCTCATACAGTGGATTAAAGCTAGACAAGAGTTTTCGGGGCCAGAGTGCTGTCGCGGAAGGATACAAGGATACATCGCCGTGTTTGATTTTTGCACTCATTTTTTTTAACTTACTTGATGTTTTATTGATTGCATACTTCTTAGTTTTTAATGGTATATCTTGTCTTCACCCTATTCACCCTCCCCCCTTGCTAGGGTTTCCATCATAAACCCCTTTAGTATATAAAGGGGACATGACTACTCGATAAAGTACAATATAATTCTCTTTCCAACTATTAGAACCTATTTTTTTTGTATCTTAAGATATAGAACACTTATCTTATAATACGATGTACTAACATTTGGTTACGTATCAGTTAATCCAATATGAAACATATATGTGGAAGGTGGATAGGTAGTATCGATGTCTTTTTGTATACTTAGGAATTTAAATTATGAAATTAGATAGACATATAAACATAAAGCAAATTTAAAAAAATAAGAAAATTATACTAAATCATTTCCCTATATTGGTTTTGAAGTATAAAAATAAACTCCAAACTTATACTAAACCATGTTAGTATATTGATTTTGAAATATAAACCTAAATTCTACGTTATGAAAGCAAATTGATACTTAACAACCTAGATTAGAATAATACCAAAATAAAAATTGGCCTCCTCGTATGTTTCGGAGCCGAGCATGTTTTTCTTATCTACTGAATGCTGCATCTGAACACTTTTTTTTGTTTCATACACAACTAAGAGGGTCAAAGAAAGATGCTTACATGAATTATTGAACTCTTGTTAAAAACATGATATTCTAGTTTTCTCCTACAAAAGGTAACAGTAAGAAAAATATAGATCCAACTTTTAAACAATCATATTGAATCTCCTTAGTTGAAATGCCTCACAGAATACTGTTGGAGCTTTTCCTTTTCCTTGACATATAGAGAGAGCTTGCTCTTATTACATGTCTAATTTTTAGTCCCATATCGAAAATGCACCATGAAGTGTATCTCAATATATACATGGTGTGGTGTTGAGGTATGCACATGTGGTGATGACCGTAAGGAGAACCATGTAGGTAATTTTACTAGAAGGTAAGGATAAGGCTCCATATTAAAGCATTAATGCTTTTTGTCATGCTCTTGGAATTTATTCCTTAGGAGCTAAGCTCCGTATGGGCTTAGCAACTCAGACTCGGACTCAGGCTCATGGGCTCATGAGGCATAATGTGGCATTTTGTTGGCGCAACTTGTACTTAGCACATCAGCATCGTCGCTAGGCATGCTAATTGCTGTAGCGCGCGCTGTCGCGTCTAACCATGATCTGAACAGTTATGAAGTGTTCAGAAACGGTTCCTCCTTTCACGCAACACATCCCGAACGTTTCGTATACTTGGCGGTTACTGCGCGCGCCTATATAAGTTCCTCTTTTCTCTCTTATTTCTACAAGTTCCTTACGAATTTCAGAGAGCAGAGAAGAGAGAAACAGAGATAGAATTCTGTCCATCCGAGGAGTCTAGAAAAGCATTTCGTCAGAGTGTTCTGTAGTTTATCTTCGAACTTGCTGGTTCCTGGGAGCTGATCGTCATATGAGGCGAATCTAGCTTTGAGCTCCGGTGACTCATCACCCCAGCAGGCCTCTTCTCTTCTTCCGTTCATCTTTTTTTACTTGTATCTCATTCTGAACGAGATCTTCTCTGATCTAATCAGAAAACTTTTTGTGGGCTTTTATCACTGCTGTTACAAAATTTGTTTGTGCCTTCTTCGATGTGTTACATTTGATTTCTCTTTCTGAATTCTCCGGGATCTCAGTTGTGCACCATCCTCGAAGTGTTACCAAAATCTATTTTTTTATCTTAAAATCATTCCCCGACAATAACAATCTCAAAGATAGATTTACAAGATGGAAAACTCTCGTGCTGCACTCATCGATTCCAACTTTAACAAGTTAGAGAAATTCGATGGAAAGCACTACCAAATCTGGAAGAGGAAGGTTTGCCTCAATCTTCAACTCGTGGACGTCGACCATATGTTATCTAAGGACGAACCGAAGGGTCCAGAAAATGGAACTACGGCCGCGGTTACTGTTGCTAATACAAAAAAGGCCAAATGAAAGAGGAAAAATAGCCTCTGTAGGCTTATGATCCTCAATGCTACGGAGGACTCTCTGGCAGAATCTTACTCAAAGAAGACCAATGACAGAGAGATATAGGAGTCTTTGGAGAAACTCTATGAAGATGAAAAGAACAGGAGCAAGATATTTATTGTCAAAAAATATCACAAATGGCTCTTTGAAGTTGATAAGACGATGTTGTCTATGGTGAAGAAATTCCTGAAGTTGCGTCAAAAATTGGAAGATGAGGAGATGCCTCTCAATGACAAGTTCGTCGTTGGAGGGATCGTCTCCAAGCTTTCCGCTGGATGGAGCAAATTCTATGCAAATATGCATAGAAAGAAACTGGAGATCAGTCTGGAAGATCTCCTGCAAGAAATTTATGTTGAGGACCAGATGAGGGCTCAACTGAAGGTGGACACTCTGTCCAAGCAGATGGCTAAGGCCAACTTGGTCCAGACAATGGAATCAAAGGAAAAGCAGGTGGCTTCCCACCACAAGAAGAAGGACGTCACTAATCTGAAAGTGAAGGGGTCTTCTTTTAAGCACCAGAAGCCAAAGTCTAATGTGACTTGCTTTAATTGTGGCAAGAAGGGCCATTACAAGAGTGAATATAGATCCAAGCCTAAACAATCAGAGCAAGGTGAGCCTAGTAAGATTTCCATGGTTACTGACGTAATTGCTATGATTGTTCTGGTCACTGCGGTAGGGCTGACTCTGACTGGTGGATAGATACTGTTACCATCTGCCATGTCTGCTCTAGCAAGGAATGGTTCACCACGTACAAACCAATCTCTGAAAATGTTATGGTGGCAAACCAGGCAAAAGATGAAGTGCTAAGGATTGAGACGGTGGTGTTGAAGCTGACTTCAGGGAAGTCTCTGATGCTTCAAGACGTGAAGCATGTACCTGTTATTGCAAAGAACCTGATCTCTCGAGGCCTGCTCTGTAACACGGGCCTAAGGATGGACATCAATTCTGGCTAGATAGTGATGTCCATTAAAGGAACATACTTCGGGAAAGCCTTTTATGAAATAACGTGTAGGCAACTCTAGTGGGGGTGAATGGAGTTTGTGTCCATAATCACAAAATAAAAATTAACTCTATATCACCTCTATAAAACAACTATCAAGATAGTAAATAAATCAGAGAGAAATGCGAAAGTAAATAAAGATCAGAAGAGCATTCGCAGACACAACGATTTTTAACCTGGTTTCCCTCGTGGAGGACTAGTCCAGGCTTGAGAACTCTTGTTCAGGATTGAAATCCACTATTTGTGAAATAGTAGTTACACCACGTGCCTTTACTCAGAAGAGCACGTCAACTTCTTACAAAGATCGCTGGGGCGACACTTGGAATTTTCCAAGCAACTTTATCTGACTCTTGTACAAACTTCTAACTGAATAGCACTGAGCACTTTTAGGCTTAGGAAGCTTGGCTAGTAGATGGGAATGTTTTGGCTTGTATGAGGCTATAGGAGAAGAGAAGATGAGATGAAAAGATGAATGAAAATGGTTGAAATTATTCCCTATATATACTAGTCTGGAAGGCAGAATTCGGCCAGAATTCTGTCCTCAAAATTCAAAAATATGGCCGTTGTACCAGCTAGCAATTGGTAACCCTAAAAATTATTTCCTGGAAATCCGGGGACAGAGTTCGGCCCGAACTCTGTGTAGGGGCAGAGTTCGGCCCGAACTCTGCCTCCAAGGTACCAGAATGGCCTTAGGCTTTGTTTGGCTTGGTGGAGCTTGGGGAGATATGTCTAGGGGTTGAGATGACACAGTGCGACTCAACGTACACATTCTTCTAGACTCAATAAATTGAAGATTATAGACTTGGAACAAATAGGAAAACCAAGAGCCCTTTGATGATGCCTTTCTTATGATATTTGAGCAGAACTGAAGACGTCTTTTTCCTTGACAGCAGTCGTCCAAAGATAAGAAGATCTAGAATCTGAATACCTTTCGGGGGCTTCGCTTCCGAACCCCCCGACGGGGGGCGCTGCCCCCTCGGCCCCTGTCCGCTGACCGGAAAGCGGAACCCACGATACGAGGTCCCGGATAGGTCGTTAGGCGGTTCAGAGAAATCTTTTTGTATGACGCCGTCTTTGGTCCATCATTAATTCTTCATTGCCTATGTCCTGGTTTGATCACGTTTGATCATGCTTACTGCATGTCTACAAATACATGTTAGGCGAGCAAAATATGTTGTAGTATGATACAAGCATGGCAATATGATATAGAACAATTAGGACAATGCTAAGTTTAAGTAGCAACATGATAGTGAGTATGTGAATATTAGTGATATCATTATGTTAAACTTAATTGATTAGCTATATTCAAAAATATGATGTAATCATTGGGCTAACAATCTCTTCCCTTTGATTATGGCAAATCGTTTAAGTTTAAGACAGATACGATAGATGCATGTATCACTAATAAACACATATTGTGTGCTAACTTAAACTTATTTTTCCCCCTTTGACATGATCAAAAAATAAGCTCCCCCGTAATAAGAGATAAAACGAACTCAAGCACAAGTAAAGGAGGAAGGCATAGACAATCATGATCAAGATATACAAAATAAAGAATAATGGAAGAAGTGAGTAAAGACAAGTATGTAAACTACTTACCAAATATAGAGTACCAAATAAAAAAAACTTGTCAAAACATAAAATAGTTGGTAAAACTAAGAGAATTTGATAATAATCAATATATAATTTACCAACATGAAATCAAAGAACGAAATCCAAAATATAATATGATATAAAATATTACTCTAGTTTTGAAAGAGAATTATAAAATATAGGATTTCAGTCAAAAGCCATGAGGATTAGATAATTGTAGATAAAAGATACCAATTGAGATATTTGAAATATATAAACTTGATATCAATTAAAATATATAAACTTGAAACATTGATCAATGAAACTATGATCGTCAAAATTGTCCGCAGATAAATAGTGGAATAAAATAAAGGAATGATCAATATAAAATAGAGCAATTGATATAAAATGATCTCATTATTTGCAAATCTATTTGCTTATCCAAAATTCATGCATTTGAACTCAATTACCTTATCATGCTATATGAATACCCTTTAGATAAACATGAAGGTAAAGGAGAAAAATGTTTGAGGAAGAGAAATTCAGTTGACTTGAATACTCCCCCTCAAACTATTACCAATATAGATAAAATCATAAATTTTGGGTAAGTCCTTAACAAGGAAAGCCAAATCAATTAAGCATACAAGGAAAGCCAAATCAAAGAAAGCACAATAGTCATCAAGATAAGATACAAAAGTTGATATTAACGAGATGACTCATATAAAAGAGAGAGATAATATGATGAAAATAATTGCATATACTCTCATAAACTTTTCACAAAATAATAGTATCATAACCTCGATCACTAAGATATAAATAATGATAAAAATATGGGTCAATAATGAACTAAGTATACGACATATTAAAGGATATAAATAAATTGAACCAATTTATTACTTTGCATGGACTATGTGTGTTTTACCACATATGGGTAATAATCCAACCTTGCTAATACTAAATGAGAAACCAATGAAGTTCAAATAGCAAAGAGCATATGTGATAATCCATGTGTAGTCAAAGTAGAGTCATAAATTAGCTTGATAACCACATAATTAGATAATATAGGACTACTCAATCATTAGGATCATTCATAAAGTAAACCAATAAATAATTATGATCCGTTATAAATCTCATCTAAAAACCATATAAACAAACTAATGGAAAATATAGAAAAGAATCAATCTTATTTAAATGATTGCAAATTTATTCCAAAGAAATGATAATATGATAAAGTCATAACTCAAAAGATGAGAGAAATTTAAGAGATGCTTACCAATGACTAGTATGGAAGGAAATTAAAGTGATGAGTCACAAACCTCAATGGAAACATGATTAAATAAAAAAATTGTCAAACTAATTTTAGAGACCAACCATATGTATCTAAAATAGAATACAAATCTCATCAAGAAAATTCATAAGTCATGTTTTTGTAAACTAGCATATTACATATAGATTATAATTCAAGAAGATGGCTAGATGAGTGAAACTGAACAAAAATTATGTAGCTTAACAATACATCGCAAATAAGCAAGCAACATAACTAATTAAGATTAATGAGGTAGGCCATTAACAGGATAAATGTGCTCATTAAATTTTAAGTCACTAACACTAAAAATACATGCTTAAGCATAGAGTTCACAATAAGGGTAATACATTTTGAATAATCAAAATGCTTTATGTACTCTTTGCTGAGCAAGGATAAGAGCAAGAGGATAACTTAAATAAAAGAATTATGCTCTTCTCAAAATGAGGCTAAAAGGATATTCATGAAAATATAATAAAATAAATATCTTTGCCAAGTATTGAGGTTAACTGAAGATAATGAAATAATAGATCGATCTAGAGAATGCAAAATATTATAGCCTTTATGAAATAAGTGTATTCTCTAGAAATGGAAAATCTCAACACATAAGCTCAAACCATAGTAGCTAAGGACATGAGGAGTACGATATATCAATTACATGTATTCTCATGTGTTACAAAAACATCATTGGGCAATAATAATAAAATATTTATAGCTAGATATGATGATGTATTCTGGAACTTAGGGGTGGATCCAAAACTAGATAATGGTTGCAAGTAGACCTTAATAAATCTTAAGTCTATAAAGTATTGATCACTTTGGGTTAGCTGTAGGGACCGGTTCCCAACTAGTGGTAGTCCAAAAACTAGTACACCGTGTCGCTTCAGGCTATTTACACCTGTATGACAGAAGGACCCTTTCGGTTTGTTCCCAAAATATTCTTTACTTTTAAGAATTTAGATTTAAAGAAATATATGCAGTATCATGAAACAACATCAAAATCCAAAATTCCTAAGTATAAGAAAGGTAAATACCCAAATAATAATGTAAGAATGATCATCAAAATTTGCTAAGAATATTTTCAAAACAAACATTTTTGTAACACACTTATGGAGATAAATATATAGAAGATACATGCTCAAAATGTGCACTAATAAGTACGATGATTTTAACAAGGTAAAGCACAAAACCAAACAATTCTTAAAAGAACTTCCATAAAAGTCATGAACAAGACACTAACAAACATTTTCTCTTAACATTCCAACTTAAAGGTATTTGAATAAATAAATATCAACATTTGGAATCACATAGATAAAACTATATATATATATATATATATATATATATATATATATATCAAATAGGCATACATGAACATATACAAGAATCAAGTAAAAGATATGTATCCATAAAGTCACCCAAGTGGTAAGAAGATATTATCAAAAGAAAGATTTAAGAAGGAAGCTAACTGATTCAAGAAAATATAACACAAATTTGGTCAAAGAATCAACAGCTAAAGTATAGGATAAGCACAAGTTTGAAGGAAACAAGTATAATTAAATATTCTTCAAAACAATATAAAATTGTAGCTTAACTCATATGCCCACAAAAAGTTTATACAAAAACATATATCAATATAAGAAATATATGATCTACATGTAAATGAAGATTTAATGAATATAGTCATGTATCCTTAATGAATATTTAAAAAACTATCACAAATTCAAAAACACGTATAAATAGACTTTATTAGGCAAATACATAATTGATTCATAAGAGGTTTAATCAAATTAAAACATAAAAGTTAATAATGAATATATTATGTAAGCACAAGGTTAAAATGGAAGTATAAGTGTATACTTGTCAAGTGATAAGAAGCTTGTGCTAAACACATATATTCACAAATACGGATTAAGATAAATATGACATATTAAATACAAATCGGCAAGAAGTAACTATCTCAAAACTTTTAAATACGGAGAGTTAAAATTAACTCAAATTAAAACCAAGATCTTATGGACTAGAGTGATATGCATGCTTTATAAATAAAGATTAAGAATAACGAGCATGCATATATAAATGTGTCACACTAATAAAAAATGAGTGATAAACTACATAGTGTGAACTAATCATTTAAGCTAAGTAACTATTCATGCTAGATAAAAGTAATAATAAGAAAATTAACTAAGCATGCTAGTATTATATCTCACATTGATTTATATAATAAGCAACTAAAGGATATCAATATGAGCTAGTAGCAAGACATCAAGAGAAACATGCTAGATTCAACAAATATAAACCATTTAAAGAGAATCGTTTAGCATGTTACCAAAGTGGCTCTATGGCCACACTTGTGTTGGTGCAATTGCATGGAAGATAACCTTTGAGCTTTACAACCACCAACACGCTCCTCGGTACTATGTCCCGATATAAGTAGCTCCATCTACAATATTAGACGAAGACTTTGGTATCCAAATAAACTTGGATCCACATTTGTTAGCTTTAGGGACCCATATACTATTTACTCTAGCATTGGTAGAAAAACTCCTACGAGGACAAGTTACACTTATGTGTCCAATGCGAGAGCAATAGAAGCACCTAATACTAGTGTGTGCACATGTATCAGAATGAGCATGATTATGAACATGTGACATACTAGAATGATGAATATCTCTAGAGTGAGCATGCATGGATTTGGTCTTAAGAATATCATGTTCTAATAGAAAATCATTATGCAAACAAGTAAGAGAATCAAATTTAGCATTTAAAGCATAATTTTTTTTTCAAATAAAGCAATTCTAGAAATAAAATCATCATTTTGTTTCTTTAAAGAGTCAATAGAAGAATCATGCAAATGATTTAGCTTATGTGCTTGCTTCTTAAGATCTTCTATTGATGAGGAAAGAGATTTGATTTTCAAAATTAAAGAATCATTCAAACTCTTTAAAGAAACACAAGATGAGTTTTGAGAGTCAAGTCTAGATAATAAATTATTGTTTTTATTTCTCAATAACTTAATAGATTTTTCTAAATGGATGACCTTTTCTGAAGGTTCTTCATTTGTAGAATGAAAGTCCTCAAGAATCTCTAAGGATTGTTTAGCCATAGCTTTCCACTTAGAACATTTCTTGTATTTAAAAGAAACATGATTGTCCATGCTACTAGAAGTAGAACTCTCTTTATCTGAGGAGGAGGAATATGTTGCCATACACAAATAAACAAGGATCTACTCTAAGGATGTTAAGCCTAACAATAGAAACCTTGCTCTGATACCAATTGAAATAACATGTAGACAACTCTAGAGGGGGATGAATAGAGTTTGTGTCGATAATCACAAAATAAAAATTAACTCTATATCACCTCCACAAAACAACTATCAAGATAGTAAATAAATCAGAGAGAAATACGGAAGTAAATAAAGATCAGAAGAGCATTCGCAGACACAACAATTTTTAACCTGGTTTCCCTCGTGGAGGATTAGTCCAGGCCTGAGAACTCTTGCTCAGGATTGAAATCCACTATTTGTGAAATAGTAGTTACACCACGTATCTTTACTCAGAAGAGCACGTCAACTTCTTACAAAGATCGCTGGGGCGACACTTAGAATTTTTTAAGCAACTTTATCTGACTCTTGTACAAACTTCTAACTGAATAGCACTGAGCACTTTTAGGCTTAGGAAGCTTGGCTAGTAGATGGGAAGGTTTTGGCTTGTATGAGGCTGTAGGAGAAGAGAAGATGAGATGAATGAAAATGGTTGAAATCATGCCCTATATATACTAGTCTGGAAGGCAGAATTCGGCCAGAATTCTGTCCTCAAAATTCAAAAATATGGTCGTTGTACCAGCTAGCAATTGGTAACCCTAAAAATTAGTTCCTGGAAATCAGGGGACAGAGTTCGATCCAAACTCTGTGTGGAGGTAGAGTTCGGCCCGAACTTTGCCTCCTAGGTGGCAGAATGGACTTTGGGCCTTTGGGCTTTGTTTGGCTTGGTGGAGCTTGGGGAGGTATGTCTAGGTTGAGATGACACAGTGCGACTCAACGTACACATTCTTCTAGACTCAATAAATTGAAGATTACAGACTTGGAACAAATAGGAAAACCAAGAGCCCTTTGATGATGTCTTTCTTTTGATATTTGAGCAGACCTAAAGACATCTTTTTCTTTGACAGCAGTCGTCCAAAGATAAGCAGATCTGGAATCTGAATACCTTTCGGGGGTTTTGCCCCTGAACCCCCGACGAGAGACGTTGCCCCCTCGACCCCTGTTCGCTGACCGGGAAGCAGAACCCCCGATGGAAGGCCCCGGATAGGTCGCTAGGCGGTTCAGAGAATCTTTTTATATGACGTCGTCTTTGGTCCATCATTAATTCTTCATTGTCTATGTCCTGGTTTTATCACGTTTGATTATGCTTACTGCATGTCTACAAATACATATTAGGTGAGAAAAATATGTTGCAGTATGATACAAGCATGGCAATATGATATAGAATAATTAGGACAATGCAAAGTTTAAGTAGCAACATGATAATGAGTATGTGAATATTAGTGATATAATTATGTTAAACTTAATTGATTAGCCATATTAAAAAATATGATATAATCATTGGGGTAACATTTTATACTGAAGGGATGTTTAAACTTCAGCTTGTAAATCAGTCTAATAAAATTAATGCAATCGCTCATTCAGACTATACTCTTGAGTTGTGGCATAATAGACTAGGACATGTTCATTGTAAAAGAATAAACAAAATATCTAGTCTATGACATCCCCAAATGTAGGGGTATGGTAGAGAAATATAAAGTGTGTGCTCAGACAAAGATCATAAAGAAACCCTTTCATCGGATTAATCGAAGCATAGATCTTCTGGAGTTGGTACACTCCGATATCTGTGACTTCAAATAATTATTTATGAAAGTCGGGATGAAGTATTTCACAACCCTCATCGACGACTTCTCAAAATACGTTTTCGTCTACTTGATGAAGACTAAGAAGAAGCATTCTAGAAGTTCAAAGAGTTCAAGACCGAAGCTGAACGATAAACTGGACAACAACTCAAGTGATTAAGAAGTGATCGAGGCGAAGAGTATTGGTCTCATGAATTCACATCGTTCTGCAAAGAACATGGAATCATCAGCGAGACTACTGCTCCATATTCTTCTCAATCTAATAGAGTAGCAGAAAGAAAGAACAGAACGTTGACAAAAATGATAAACTCAATGTTGTTGACTGTGGGCCTTCCAAAATAATATTGGAGAAAAGCTGCATTGACGGCCACTTTTATTCTGAATAGAGTATCGTATGCAATTTCTGACATCACTCCTCATGAACTCTGGTTCAAAGTCAAACCTAACTTGAATATCATTCGAGTATGGGGGTATCTGGCATATGTAAAGCTCATAGATCTGGAGATTCAGAAGCTCGGGTCAAAGACTACGAAGATGATCTTCTTGGGATATGTCGAGAAGTGTGATGTTCGGAGATTTCTTGATATTAAATCAAATCATATCATTGAATCGTGAATACTTTGAAAATAAATTTACAAGACACAAGAACATTATTCTTGCGGACATTTCGGAGAATAACGAGGATGCGCAGAAAATTAAAGTTTCCAATGAGAACGTAGTCCAAGAAGAAGTTGTTGTTGCCAAAAAACTGTTGAACTAGAACTCGCTGAGCCGTCAAGTAAGCGAGTGAGTAGACCAAAAAAATTCAGAGATGACTTTGTCACCTATCATGTGGAAGCAAATCTACTTACCAATGATAAGGCGATGATGACCAGAGACGTTATTTTCTGGAAGGAGACGATCGACAATAAAATTGATTCAATCACTTCCAATAACACTTGGGTGTTGGTTGATCTTCCTGAAGGAGCAAAACCCATCAGATGCAAATGGATCTTCAAAAAAAAGATGAAAGCAGATGGAACTATTGAACATCAATCACCAGGATCTCCTAACTCTGAACACAATATCAGAATGGCCCTCAAACGTCATTCTGATATTGTGTTATTATAATTCTACCATGAAGTTTTATACAATTAGTTCAAAAAGAAATATACTAAGCATCTAGCTTTTGGTTCAAAGGAGCACCACTAACTGAAAAAATATCAAGAATAGCGGGTACATGTTCTATGGGACACGAAAGGGATACGGACCCACGACCACTGTTATCTACTATATATTTTATGCGGAGAACAGATCCTGTGGAGAGGATAGCTTAAACGCCTTAATGCATTCTCAGGCAGAGTAAATGTCTGTTGTGATTTACAGGAAGCACGGTAGCACAATACTACAAAGGAGTATTATAACTCCATGATACAATAGGGTGATTCCACCATGAGGTTCCCAGGTAGGGATAATGCCTCGGCTTTGTGAGCCAAGTTACAGCAGCGTAGCACTGCATATAGGCAGGTAGCCTAATGTTCTATGATTAAAGAGTTGTAGACAACACTACAATGGAGATGTTGTCCTCATGTTACAGAGACAAAACACCACGAAGAGGTACCCAGGTAGGGGTAAAGCCTCGGCTACGCAAGCCATGTCATCGCGACGTAACACCGCAAGGAAGCGCAAGGTTTCATGATGGGTAGTTTGGCACTATAGAGAGGCTTGTGACCTCATGCTATAATAGTATGACACTACGATGTAGTTCCCAGATAGGGATAATGTCTTGGATTTAAGCCATGTCATAACGGCGTAGCACTGCAAGGAAGCACAAGGCATAATGCCATGTCTCTTTAATAAAGAACTCACCTAGAGTGTATGAACAGAGATAGCAGGCCATCTCTTGAGGGTAAACTTGTAGACATCCAAAATACATACACCAAAAATAGGCTAGCACAGGGCCTTTAATGTGCAACTAGAAGCACATGTGACTACATTGTGTTAGTGGAAAGAATTACAGCTATAGTAAAGAATTTAAGGCTTTGTCCATTCTTGTATCATACTGTTGTTTGACCCATGCGGAAAGATTCAACTCGTCAATGACATCTATTCTAATGCATGATGGACAATTATTGTGGGGAACACTCAAACCCATATATTGAGATATGTGGGAGATTGTTGGAGCTTTTTCTTGACATATAGAGAGAGCTTGCTCTCATTATATGCCTAGTTTTTAGTCCCATATTGAAAATGTACCATAAAGTGTATCTCAATATATACATGGTGTAGTATTGAGGTATGCACATGGGGTGGTGACCCTAAGGAGGGAACCATGTGGGTGATTTTACTAGGAGGTAAGAATAAGGCTCCATATTAAAGCATTGATAATTTTTTCATGCTCAAAATTTATTCCTTAGGAGCTAAGTCCCGTAGGGGCTTAGCGACTCGGACACGTGCTCATGGGCTTATGAGACGTAATGTGATATTTTGTTGGTGCACTTTGTACTTAGCACGTCAGCATCGTCGCTAGGCGCATAGTGCACTTTAGTTGTGCTCATTGAGCGAGCCTCTGCACTGTCGATTGTGCACCAGTTCATGTAGACCGTTCGTACGTTCGAAAATGGTTTCTCCTTTCATGCAACACTTTTCGAACATTTCGTATACTACAAAAAAATAGCTTAATAGTGACTGCAATTTTAGTCGCTAAATCAAATATTTTAGTCGCTAAAGCAAATTAGCGACTAACTCTTGACCAAAAAATTTGGTCACTGAATGCATCATCGCAGATCAGCTTTGGTCGCTAGTTAGTCACTACAGCGACTAACTTCCGACTGGAACAACGATAAAAAATAGCGACTACCATCCGACTAGTCAATTAGTCGCTGAATTAGCGACTAATTAGCAACCAAATTTCGACGATATGTTTAAAGTTCAATACTAGCGACGAAAATATTTAGTCAATATTTAGTCGCTGAACTATCGCGGGGTAGTCGCTGAGTTGTCGCAGGTTAGTCGCAATTTGTACTTCTTCAGTTTATTTTAGTCGCTGGATTGTTGCCAGTTAGTCGTCGTTTCTTTGTTGTTTTCCAGGTTTATAGGAATCATGCTATACGTAACCTGTAAGAATAATATAAACAAGTCAATATCATTGTCATGTCCAATCATGTCCAAATATTGCAAATAACTTTTAGAACCACAATAATTATCAATGATAAACAAAAATAATCACACACAAAGTAAAACTAAAAAATATATATCATTATCATGTCCAAACAAAATATTAAAAAATATGTATCATAGCCATGTCCAACCATCGGCCGTACAACATTTATACAAAAAGATAAACTAATACAAGAAGCACAAAGTGATACGTGTCCGGTGATACAAAAGCATATAAAGTCAAGATGTTGGTGGCTACATGCTGCCCATAAACTGCGTCATAAATATAACTAATGCCTGCTGCTGGCTCGTCGTAAACACAGGAGCTGGAATAGAAGTAGCCGGAGGAGCAACAGATAGAAATGTAGCCGGATGAGCAACAGATGGAGACGTAGCCGGATGAGCAACAGATGGTACAATACCTGGATTAAAGGAAGGAGCAACAGGAGGGGGAAGAACAACCGGAGTACCGAAAGGAACAGTGGTACCATCAGGAGAACTAGTAGAACACACAAACTCTGTAATATGTCTCAGCTGTCGATGAAAATCTAACATCATGGTGGTCATCTGTTGTATAGTAAAAATGCCAGTAGAAGAAGTAGCATATGCAGGACCGGTAGTAGACTGTTCAGGTGGAAGTACTCTGGAGTATATCGACGGTATCGTACACAGTTCTGCCCTTCCCTCTCCTAACAGCCTGTACCCACAAGTCATTCCTCTGAAGGGGCATACGTGGCGTACTAGTACCATTCGCCACCCCTTCCTGATCACCAGCCTGAGATGTATGACTCTCCAATTTCTCGTAGGCCTCCTGTATATATAGAGGTATCATGAATATATAAAATTTTATCCAAACTATATATTTTTGAAGAATATGAACTTCTATATGAATATATGAACTTAAGTCTGTCTTCATGCGTGTACAAATGTGCGAGATTGTAGGTTCATTTTTTTGTTCCAAGCTACTGAAATTCAGATTAAAGGGAAAATTTATGAAATGCCCAAAAAATGAAAAAGTTTTATGAAAAATCTACCGCATAATAACATTTCATCGTGTGCCCAGAATTAGCAAAAAATATATAAAGGGGGTTCCGAATGACCTTTTTGCCCTTCCTTCTAATTTATTGAAAACACCCATGAAACTATTCTTAAAAAATGTTTCGATACTTCCTCTTCTTCCATACGCTCCTCACTTTCGAATGTAGGTTTTCTCTTCAAAAATCTTCAAATCTTACTTCAAAAACTCGTCGAAAAATTTCGAAAATGTCGACAAACGGTAAAACTGTTAAAACGGAGGTCCAAACATTATTTTTTTTGCAATTCTAAAATTTCAAAAGGCCGACTAACAAAAAAGTTGCTAATCTCCGGCTCCTCGGAAATATGCTCCTTTTACAACAAACCGGGCCTCGTTTTGACCTCCCAGTCAAAAGTTATGGCCCTTCAAAGTTTCAACTGGCAATAAAATGTCGGAGAATGGCCATCCTCCGTACTAAAACCACGGAGAATGGTCATTCTCCTTGTTAAATTGACAAAGAATATCCATTCTCCGTGTTAGAATAAAGGAGAATGGCCATTCTCCGTCAATTTAACAAGAAGAATGGCCATTCTCCGTGCTAAAACAACGAAGAATGGTCATTCTCCGTGCTAAAACCACGGAGAATAGCCATTCTCCTTGTTAAATTGACCAAGAATATCCATTCTCCGTGTTAAAATAACAAAAAATGGCCATTCTCCATCAATTTAACAAGGAGAATGGCCATTCTCTGTCATTTTAACACTGAGAATGGCCATTCTCAGTCATTTTATCACGGAGCCATTCTTCGTCATTTTAACACGGAGAATGACCATTCTCCGTGCTAAAACCACGGAGGATGGCCGTTCTCCTTGTTAAATTGACAAAGAATAGCCATTCTCCGTGTTAGAATGACAGAGAATGGCCATTCTCCGTCAATTTAACAAGGAGAATGACCATTCTCCGTGCTAAAACTACGGAGAATGGCCATTCCCCTTGTTAAATTGACCAAGAATATCCATTCTTCGTGTTAAAATGATAGAAAATGGCCATTCTCCGTCAATTTAACAAGGAGAATGGCCATTCTCAGTAATTTTATCGCGGAGCCATTCTCCGTCATTTTAACACGAAGAATGGCTATTCTTTGTGGTTTTAACATGAAGAATGACCATTCTCCATCATTTTAACACAGAGAATGGCCATTCTCCGTCATTTTGACACGGAGAATGATTAGTCTCTATCATTTTGACATAAATAAGGCCATTCTTCGTGGTTTTAGCACGAAGATTAGTCATTCTCCGTGATTTTAATACGGAGAATGATGGAGAACAGTCGATAGAAGCCTAAAACCTTTTTTTGTGAAAAAAATTTTTAGGAACAAAAATTCAAGAGTTTTCGTTCTTCTTTCGATGCTAACTCTTATGGAAAAGAAGAAGATCTTCTCTCCACAATTGACCTAATCGTCGAAAAACTTTAAATCTCTCCACGACGATGATAATGATGATGATGATGAGTGATGATCGGAGTTCGACTGAAGAAAAGCACAGTGAACTACGAACGATCTTTGCGATCTCTGCTGAAGATGAGAGCAATGGAATTCAGATCTCTCGTGAAGAAAAAGACGAAAATCGTAATCCAAATCTGAGTTTGTGCGAAGGGTAGTTATGGTATTATAAAGATGACAATTTTGTAAATACAAAGCATCTAAAGGGAATCTTGGAATATTTAATGTAGAAATATATAATTCTGAGTATTTCATAAAACCCATCCTGCCGGTGGGTTTTTTTATATAAACCAACCCCGAAATTGGGTTTCTCAGCAATTTCCAGTTGAAACAAGTAGAACTCTATACAAAATGTTGTATATTTTACTTTCCTATAATTTAAGATTTCTACACAATCATAGAATTCCATTTTTTACTTCATTTCTCTACCCAGGCAGTATATGCATTTTACGAACAGTACTTCTATTGAAGATAAATATTTTTAATATGGAATATTGCTTCTCAGAAGAAATCATAGATAGTTAAATCTTTCATGTTATCACTCTATATATTCCTGCATGCCCAAGATTGTGCCCAAGGCCAACACAGGAGCCTCAGTTGAATTATTTTTTGTTAATAAGCCGTGCTAATATTCAACATTGTTATAAGTTTAATCACTAATGATACTATGAACTCTAAAGTTTAAACATGAGCCTCTGGAGTCAGCACAGTTGGAAATTAACAAATTGAAAGATAAGGTGGCTTCATTAGTAGGAAAAGTTAAGGCGAGTGCAGTGTCTTCAGATTTAAATTCTAAACTTGAAGCTACAGGCTAAGGTGGATTTATTGGAAGGAAAAATTAATGAGGAGAGAGCATTGTCTGCAAAATTTGCAGCAAAGTGCCCATAGTAGGAAGAATAATCCCTAAGATATCTGGATCCTATCAATCAGAAGATATGACTATTTCTAGGTGTTATAACCGACTGCAACATAGTCTATAGAGCATCTACGTTCCCCAACGGGACTATAACAGATGATGTTAGTGTTGGCGAGATCACTGAACTTCGAAACCTGTATGTCCCAGGTTCACTTCTTTTTGGGTGTAAACACGTTCTCTGAAATAACACACATCTGGGTTTACTTTTGTGAGGGTTTCTACCCAATCTCAATACCACAAACCTGCCAAAGGAACTCCAGTAATAGCACGACAAGATTCACTACGAAAATAATAGATGCGCACTCGTTCTAACTAAACCTTCTCTCTTTCGTCACAGGAAGAAATAAGAGAGCATTGTTATCAAGACTCCAACCTTTCTCCAGTTGTCGAGCAATAAATCAAATGTGGAGCCCCATTAATACTGCTCCTCTTCCAAAAAATTCTGCCTTAGTACAACAACTATTCTCACCTCTTTCCAGTAAAATTATTGGTAATGAACGAATGGCCAAAGCCAAAAATACTGAAATTAGCTGGATCTTACCTTATACAATGGTGACATTTATTACCCCTTGTGTCCTGGAGAATGGGTTGTCAAGTCGTAGAAACAATATCTCAATTAGATATGTCTTATACTCGCTCTCTTCAAATACTATATTAGCTTGTTATCTTCAATTGAATATATGAACTTAAGGATGTCATTAACTAGCATTCAACATAAATATAAGAACTTCAGGCTGAAGTCCTTAAAGACCCGTTAATGATGGAAACAGATAATCACAAGATTATAAAGGACAATACAAGATTATAAAGGATAATGCAAGTGTCGAAAGACAAGTAAATACTTACAAATGCTTTGGTAGCGCGTTCGTCTACTAACTTTCTATCTTTCTTTCGCTTATGGGTACGTTCGAATATCTTAGGAAAGTTGATAGTACTCGTATCTAAGCCTGCCTTAGCAGTCTCCTCGTACTGCAAAAAGTTAACCATATGATATATACATAAATAATAAAATTTTACACTTTAATTAAAGATTTACATACCATGCGTCAAAAAAGTTCTGCGGTCGGGATCAATCCACCCGTGTTGAGACCAGCCTTAGCACGAGCTGCCTTTGCCCTATCTGATCTGGTCTTGAACTAAGGTTTGGCCATATCCTCTTGCATCTTCTTCCAATATTCCTCTTTTAGCCAATCCTTGCGCTTGTTTCCATCATGTGCCGCAAAAGCCTTCTGGTCACTTACCATATCCCGCAGCCTTCTGCCGACAATCGACTTATAACATTGCTTGATCTCTGTCTCTCTATGGTCCGGGCACCAGTAGCTCTTCTGCAAGTTAAAATAGTAATTCACAAATTATAACAAATTAAATAGTAGAATGAAAATACTATGAATTATTCTCTTATAACTATAAGCAAGAAGGCCAATAAATTTTTAGAAATAATTAGAACATACCCTCAACATATCAAGCCAAATGTATTTCTTCGACTCTAGTATAGACCTGAAATTTAAATAAGGCCCACAAAAATTTCCTCGCATGAGCTCTCCGAGCTCATTCCCATCTCTAAGGGGGAAGAAACTAAGAATAAACAAACAAATTACAATTTAAAATAAATAATAATAAGACAATATATAAATATACGATAATCCCAGTCGAAATTGAAATTTTTGCATAGGCTAAATGCCCAAGTGTAAGTAATATATAGAACATTAAAACATTATCCAACATCTCTGACAATCTTCTTTGTAAATGTTAGGATACTTAGTCATAAAGGTTATAAATCGATTTCATTCTCGTCCTCTTCTTCCTTTTCATCTCCCGAATCATCGTCATCTCCCGAATTATCATCATCGTCATCTATTTCTTCATTTTCCTCTTCATCTTCTTCTTCCAAATCTTCTTCCTCGTCTGATACCTCCATATCATCAATTCTCTCTATAACAACCTCTTCATCAACTCTAACAATCTCTCACTACAAGAAAAATACTATTTTATAACACTTGTAAAAAAGTAATTATAACGGTATGTATAAAAACGTTACAGAATTTTAGAAACCCCTCTTAATATGACGGGTTGTAGTGGTTTTTGGCCTAATATCACGTTTTTACACATATAAATGTTATATATTGTTTATATGTATATAACAATTGTAAATATAAACGTTATAAAATGTCCAAAAATTTGAAATCAGCCCGCTCGTTTTTCCACTCCAGCCGCTCTCTTTTTCACCTCCCCCCGAAAACTAACAAAAGACCTCAACTGAGCCTCCTCTCTTTCCTGCACTCATTTTTTACTTTTGCTCTCGGTTTTTCTCTCCTCCTCTCCCCTTCTCCTCCTCCTCTTCCCTTCTCCTCCTCCTCCACTTCTTTGGAAACACCCCCCCACTACTTCATCTTCCATGTTGGCTGACCAAGCTCGAGGAGAACTGCAACTTCTGCGACTACTTGTCGGGGTCGACATCTATGTCTAGCACGTGCTCCTACGGCCCCAGATGCCGGGGATAGAGGAGGTCTGGATAGTACTCCCAGGCCGTCGCCCGGACTCGAGAGGACCTAGCCCTAGAGAGACAAGATCGTATGCAACAGAGTCGGGCTCGTATGGCTGGAACTGGCCCCGGAGCTCTACAAGGGCTTGCTTTGGCACTTGGAGTCGGCAACCAAAGTAAGGCCGTCAACACAACCGAGCAGCCGTATTTTCTCGTCGGCGTAGTCGAGCAACCACCCAACTGCTTCCATCGTCACCAATGTAGCTTCCACCACCGGCGACAAGGTTTTGCCCTAACTTATTTCCTTATTATTTCATAATTTATGCCCTAATTTTCATTCAAAAAATTCTGACTTCATTGATTTTAGTGAAAGCCCTAATTTCTATCATTAGGCTAGGGTTTCTTTTCTATTTCATATTTTTCAAAATAACATTGAAACCTTTGAATGCATGCGTCGTACTGACATGGAGAGACGTACACAACACCAATTTTTGTGTATACTAGTGTATTATGGGGTGTTCGGGCATGGATACGACACGGTGACACAGTCGATACTTGTAACGCCCTAGTCCCAAAATATGTAGGACTAAGTACGTAGATATGCCAGCTGTATACATACGAAGTACATGGGCCTTGTATGTATACATAAGATGTAAAATGCAGTATACCACAACTAACTAATCTTATCCACAAAATAAGGGATTAAAAGATATCAAATAATAAATTGTTCTGATATAATATATTGGGTGGAGACACATCCACTACCAACCAAAATAAAAAGAAAGAAGTACATGATATATAAAAGGACTAAGTGGAAGTAGCAAGGAGGAACCAAGTCACGTCATCTTCGAATAAATGGAGAAGACCACGATCCCGGATAGAATACCTGCGGAAGACATGAACACACACCTGGGGAATAACCAGGTCCTCAGAGGGACGTAGCAAGATACATGAAGAACAAGCTAATATGAACGGTCAAAATAATAGCAATAATATGTAAAGACTCTCCTAGACACAAGCATGCAAGAGGATTCTAACCGCCTATTGTGCAATTTAGAGGACAACTTTCATGCACATGGGTGGGATTTAGGCTTATAAGTATGCGACTGGCTTCCAGTCATACGTATCCGTCCGTAACGTCCAAAACGTCAGAGGGCATCTGCAAATATATCGCCATAGTTCCTTTCGAAAACTATGGGTTACCTGTTTGGCTTCCCATACGCACTAGCGACTGTCCTTCTCCAATATTTCCTACACTGACCAAGTCATGTCCATGACTCGTCCAGTTTTGTAACTGCTTGAGTCTCTAAAACCCTAGTCATAGCAGTTACGATCTATCCGTCGTACGACAATAGAGATGGCCAGTCCATAAGTTATGTCCCTAGCAAACGGTTTCGAACCGTATAGTGTGTGTGTCATGGCCAAAGGAGGTATAAGGATATCCCCCAACAAAAGGTAGTCTGCTAAAACTAAGTTAACATGCATATAGTAAAGTAAAACGACTAATAGAGCCGCTTGCACCCAAGTGTGGCTTGGACGCGCAGTTTATAACAAAGAAAACTAACAATATGAAACAAAATAAATAATACAAAAAATAAATAATTTGACAGTAAATTAGCAAGATATACTTGCCTGTTGTGACGCCTGGTGAGCTGCCTGGTGTGGTACAATAAAGGTGGCACAAGATCGACTTCGGTGTTATAACTATGCAAAACAGCCTCCAATGATGGCACAGACTGCTCCATCGGGTCCAGAATGGTCAATTTGGTTAGGAACGACATAAAGAGGTACAGATTTGGCGAGAGAATAGGAATAATGGGATTGGTATGGTCAAGAATCGATAGTCGAAGAGTTTGTGAAAGTAATATATACTATTTTGTCCGAGCTCTCTAGCCTAGTGGTATTAGAGCGGACACCCGGAGGGACCGGCAAGGTTCGAGTCCCCCAATTGTGTGTGTGCGTGGGATTTCAAAAAAAAAAATACTATTTTAGAAAAAAATAGTTATAATGCTTGAAGCTATATTTTACAGTGAAAAATAATTTTAGATAAATGTATACTTGAAAAATAGAAATCGTTTTGGGCAAAACCCTAAATTTGTCAAAAATAAAATTTATAGGTAGAAAACTATATTTTCAATAGTAAAAATAATTATTGATAACATTTACAAATCCAGAAAACTAGTTTTAAGACAAAAGCCTAATTTTGTTAAAGTTAAACTTAGGTAAATAGGTCTATTTAAAATACATAACTAATAAAAAAAATCAAAATAATTTTTAGTAATCACAATACAAAATTAATGATAATATTGTCCATAGTGGTAATAATACTAATAAAATATATACTATTATTTATACATATAAAAATCTATACTAGGGCCCATATAATTTTAAAAATTAATATTTGTCAACATATGGGCCTATAAAATAAGTAAATGTAAATATATATTTTATTCACCATCTATTTTTGGAACTACTTATATAAGTATATTTTTATTAAAAAAAGTATAACGAATTAGCAAACCTTTGTTAATAACCATAACAATAATAATAATCTTACTATTTAATAATAATCACAAATCATAATAATAACAGTAACAATAAACTATTAACTAATAATAATAATAATAATAATAATAATTAATATATACTTTATCTCCTCTTTCCTTTAGAGACAGAGAGAGAATGAGAGGGTGAGGAACTGAGAACAGAGAGGAAACGAGAGAGGAAGGAGAGGGTGGACTCCGGAGAAGAGACGAGAGGGGGAGGTCTCGGCGGCAAGGGCGGTGCCGGCGGAGCGTCTCGGCGGCTGGCTGTTCAGCCGCGGATGCGAGAGGAGGCGGCACCCGATCGAAGGAAGCCTGGAGGAGTGGGCGGACCGGCTCCGACGGCTGAGGCGGGCAGCATTGACGGTGGCCGACGCAGCGGAGGCGGACGCGCTGGTGGCAGCAGCCAGGACAGAGGAGAGATTGGAAAGGGGAGAGCGAAAGGAGAGGAGTCGGGTTACTGGCTCGTCACGGCATCGACGCAGAATTTGGGGGAGACCGTACCACCGAAGTACGACGGCGCCGGGGGTTGTGCTGATGAGGCACGAAGGCGGGGCTCTAGGTTCGGGGTGGATTTCGATACCGGCAATGTGCTGTTCGAGCTCGCCACTCCAGTGGTTTGACGTCCAGATCTGAGGGGTTGGCGGGTGTTCGATGATGCGACACAGCAGTTCGTCGGTGATGGTGAGGTCGCAGCGGTCGACATGGT
Organism: Iris pallida; assembly: GCA_029216955.1. NCBI lineage: Eukaryota > Viridiplantae > Streptophyta > Magnoliopsida > Asparagales > Iridaceae > Iris > Iris pallida. The sequence continues at coordinate 14,540,387 of JANAVB010022397.1, forward strand.
GAAGGCGTGTGGCCGGCGGAGGTCCGGTATGTCGAGGCGGCGGAGAGGTGAGCGTTAGGTTAAGGTTTTAGCTTTTTATTTTATTTTTTTGCTTTCTTTCTCGTGGTGGTGATGGGTGATCCGGTGGTTGGCCGGGTTGGTGTTCCTGGGAGCGGAGGCGAGCGGAGATGCTGCGGTGGTCGTAGAGTTAGGATTGGGTGAGTTCGTGTCGGCGAGGCGGAAAGAAGTGGTGGTGGTTGTAATGGTGGTTGGGGTTATGATGGTCTACACGGACAGTGTGCCGCGGTGGTGGGTGTTCCTGGGGCTGTGACTGTTGGTGTTTTTGCCTTTGGACTAGAAAAGATAGTCCCACATCGGCTACACCAAATGGTGAGTATCTCAATATAATGCATTGCTTGTGTTGAGGTGTGCACATGAGGTGTAGTGGGGCACAAGTTTGTGCCATGTGGGAGTATTTTCCTAGAAGGAAAAAGGATTAACTCCAACAAGGATGCAAGTTGATTTTTGTTGTGCGGACTCGGACTCAGATGCGGACTCCAGGATTGTCTCGTGCATGTACGGGAGTGTTCGGGGGGTAGGCGTGGACTGGCACACTTCTATGCTGATTGTGGGATGACCTAAAATATCAAACTCTATTTTTGAGTATTGGTATTTTAGTCCCACATCGGATAGGAGAAGAGGTGAAGTCTCAACTCCACTCTATAAATAGAGCCCCTAGACCTCCTTTGAAAGACGCACCAAAAAGAGAGTTGAGGGAGTCTTTTAAGTCCAGGAAGCCCGTTCAAGTCTCAAATATTGACTTACGAGCGTTCCAGAAGTTTTTCGTGAACTTGCTGGTTCCTGGAAGCTGTTCGTGCTCGTGTGGGGCGAATAAAGCTTTGAGCAACGGTGGTTCATTCACCCCAGCATCTCATTCTCGCCTGTCATCGCTGCTGTTGCCTTTTACAGTAACTTCATTTTAGAAGCTCTACTGCCGATAGTTGCTTGCACAAAGTCTCTTTAGATTTTTTGTGTATTACGTAGAATCTTTTTAGATCCTCGTAATTCAGAATCCTCCAGGATCTCTGTTGCACATCTTCTTTAAGGTGCTGCATTTGAAACGTTGTGTGTACAATTATTTCAGTTTCAGAATTTTCCATCGAAAATTGTGCCTCGGCACTAACAATCTCAAAGCTTTATTGAGAAGATGGATAATTCTTGTGCTTCGCTCATCGATACCGGCTTTAACAAGTTGGAGAAATTCGATGGCAAACACTTCCCGATATGGAGACGAAATGTCACTTTAAATCTTTAACTCGTGAATGTTGATCACGTGCTATCAGAAGAAGAACCGATCGTTCCAACCACTGGATCTGCTGCGGCTGTGGCCGCTGCTACGACCAAACAAGCGAAGTGGAAGAGAGAAAATAGTATATACAAACTACTGATACTCAATTCCATGGAAGACTCTCTCGCAGAGTCCTACTCCAAGAAGACATCTGCCAAAGAGATATGGGACTCCTTGGGAAAGCTCTATGAAGATGACGAGAACCGGTCCAAGATCTTCATGGTAGAAAAATACCACAAGTGGACCTTCGAAGACGAGAAGGCGATGCTGCCCCAAGTGAAGGAGTTTCTGAAGTTACGTCAGAAACTAGAAGACGAGAACATGCCCCTCGTCGACAAGTTTGTTATTGGAGGGATCGTCGCGAAACTTCCTACAGAGTGGAGCAACTTCTATGCAAGGATGCATCGAAAGAAGATAGAAATTAGCTTGGAAGATTTCTTGCAAGAGATCCATGTTGAGGACGAGATGCGCTCTCAACAGAAGATGGATACTCTGTCCAAACAACTGGCGAAGGCAAATCTGGTCCAAACCAGAGAGTACCAGGGGAAGCAGGCTGCTTCTCATCGTAAAAAGAAGGACTTCACGAATCTGAAAGTGAAGGGTCCTACTTTCAAGCAGCAGAAGTCCAAGTCCTATGTGACTTGCTTCAATTGTGGCAAGAAGGGCCACTACAAATCCGAATGCAAGTCCAATCCTAAAGAACAAGGTGAGCCTAGTAAGGTTTCTATGATTACTAATCTAGTTGCCATGATAGCACAGGTTGCAACTATGGGGGCTGACTTGGACTGGTGGATAGACACTGGTGCGACCTGCCATGTCTGTTCAGACAAAGACTGGTTCGTCTCTTATGAGCCAACTTCAGAGAAGGTCATAATGGCAAACCAGGCACAAGTTGAAGTACTGGAGATCGGGATGGTGGAGCTGAAACTCACATCAGAGAACACTCTGACGCTTCAAGGTGTGAAGCATGTTCCAGTAATTGCTAAGAACCTGATCTCTGGAAGTCTGCTCTGTAACGCAGGCTTGAGGATGGACATCAATGCTGGCCAATTGGTGATGTCCAAGAAGGGTACATTCTTCGGGAAAGCTTTCCAAACTGAAGGAATGTACAAGATTCAGCTTATTGTAATCCAGCATGATAATATAAATACAATCACTTTTTCTGATTATTCTCTTGAGTTGCATAATAGGCTAGGACATGTTCATTGTAAAAGGATTAACAGAATGTCTAGTCTAGGACTTATCTCCAAGTGTGGGGGTAAGGTAGAGAAATGCGAAGTATGTGCTCAGACGAAAATCACAAGGAAACCCTTTCACAGGGTCCATCGAAGCACTGATCTTCTGGAGTTGGTTCACTCAGATATCTGTGACTTCAAACAATTCTCTACAAAGGCCGGGATGAAGTATTTCATTACTTTTATCGATGACTTCTCAAAGTATGCTTTCGTCTACTTTCTCAAGTCTAAAGACGAAGCATTCGAGAAGTTCAAGGAGTTCAGGGCCGAGGCTGAGCGGCAAACTGGACAATAACTCAAGAGGTTAAGAAGTGATCGAGACGGGGAGTATCGGTCTCATGAATTCTTATCATTCTGCAAAGAACATAAAATCATCAATGAGACAACGGCTCCGTACTCTCCTCAATCCAACGGAGTAGCAGAAAGGAAGAACAGAACATTGACAGAGATGATGTACTCCATGCTGCTGACTGCGGGTCTTCCAAAGTGTTACTGGGGAGAAGCTGTACTAACGGCAACGTTCATTCTGAACAGAGTGCCATATGCAACTTCCGACATAACTCCTCATGAACTCTGGTTCAAAGTCAGACCTAACTTGACTGTCATTCGAGTGTGGGGGTGTCTGGCTTATGTGAAGCTCCCGGATCTGAAGATTCAGAAGCTGGGGACAAGGACTACGAAGGCGATCTTCTTGGGGTATGCCGAGAAGAGTGATGCTCGGAGATTCCTTGATATCGAGTAAAACCATATCATCGAATCTCGCGATGCTGAATACTTTGAAGACAAGTTTGCAAAACACAAGAATATTGTTCTCGCGGATCTTCCAGAGAATGATGAGGGTACAAAGCAGACAGAAGTCTTTAATGAACCAGTAGTCCAAGATGAAGCTGTCGTCAAGGAGACACCAGCTGAACCAGAACTCGCTGAGCTGTCAACTAAGCGAACGAGGAGGCCGAAAGACTTCGGAGATGACTTCGTCACCTATCATGTGGAAGCATATCCGCTTACCTATGATGAGGCGATGAAGACCGAAGATGTTGTATTCTGGAAGGAGACGATAGACAACGAGATTGACTCAATCACCTCCAACAACACATGGATATTGGTTGACCTGCCAGAAGGAGCAAGACCCATCGGATGCAAATGGATCTTCAAGAAGAAGATGAAAGCAGATGGAACCATTGACAAGTTCAAGGCTAGGCTAGTGGCCAAGGGGTTTGCTCAGAAGCAGGGGATCGACTACTTTGACACTTATGTCATGCCCCGATTCATAGAGTCATTTATTCACATATTTTATCTCTTGGAATCGATCGTCCTCGCTTGGGCGTGATGCCGTACAAGTCTGGTATTGCACTTGTACAAGGCAAAGATGGTACATACTCGATTATTCTTCAAATAGGAACACATCGCAGCGGCAGAAGCAGATAAATTGAATTTAGTGAGGACAATCTTTCTCATTGAATAGAAGTACATCACTTCTTTATAGCAGCGGAGAAAAGAGTAACTTGAAGCCACACAGAGATATATAGAACTTTATTCTCTTTATTGATAGTTGAAGAAGAGTACAAGACTTGTATTGAAGTACAATGATTACAACACATCTCTCTTTACATTGGAAACCAACTGAACAATGCTATACAGCTTACATTTGATATTTGGATACAATGGATGACAACTCGATATACCGACTTGGCTCACAATCTCACTGGTACAACTGATTACAATGTTCCATACATTATGCCCTTTATAAACAGAAGACATCATCTTGTACAAGGAGAGCTTCTGTATGCCCAACAAATCTTCGATGCCGCGGAACCAATCAAGCCAATCTTCGTGTGTAGAATATTCCAAGCAAGAGCACCTGCCCACAAAACGTGGGTCAGCACATCATCTATGTACTGGCGAGTAGAATCCAACCCACTCGTATAAACCAACATTTAAATTGATCATTTAAGCAAACATTTATTTGAATGGTCTTTCTACTTGGGGCCTAGCATCAGTTTACAGTTCATGGGCAATAATCAGAGTGAAGCATGTAAACATATTCTTTGTAGCATTCATGTGGACATATCTTTTTAACATTCTTGGTGTTATCATGCAAAGGCATCATTGAGGCATACTAGGTGTTATCATGAAAAGGCATCATTGAGGCATCGTTAACATTAACATCTTAAATATTATGACAGTTCTCACTTCAAGCATCACTTAGCATGTATGTTGTGTTTGAGCAATGATTAGCAAGGCATCTTTCTTAGCATACTGAACTTAACATGTTAAGCAGGATCTCATACTGAAAGGCTACATACAGCATCATCAAACTTATTTGGAACGTAAGCATGCAAGTTAAACCAACACATATATTGAATTATCACATTTAAGTGATTTCTTACCGATAGCCGACTCCCTCATACCTGCATCAAATACAGCTTAGCAGGTATACTTACTCTGCCTGCATAAGACATTCATTAGCATGCATCCTGACTACATGGTCACTGGTGTTTAACCATACGGACGTTGCCATATAGGTCTTCGTTGGTAATGCGATGACTCCAAAGAAGGTAACTAGCCCCAAAGGATGCCTCGCAGAACCCGTACCCCTACTGGCACGCCAATGTTTTCTCCTAGGCCGGATCGGTCGCCCTAACGTCCCGGGGTACCGTCCGAGAAAACATATCCCCATCACTTATGCATAAGTTGTCCTATGACCATGCGAATGCGTGTCCATCTCAATCGTGAACATAAAATGCATGGTAAAATATTGAAGTAAAGACAACAGTGCATCATTATTTATCTCATTCAAGTCATGTTCAATGACTTATTCATTCCCAACATTACCATCATTTTATTTGGTGATCTCAACGATCCTTCTCATTCATTGCTTCATTGTAACATTTCTCATTTGTTCCTTCTAAGGAGGAACAACAGTATTCATTTATTTTAAAGGGACCTGTAGCATTTTCATTCATTTCATAGGAACAATAGCATATTCAATTCTTTTCTCATGTATCATTTATGCAGCATCTCATTATTCAAGTGATTCATTCATTTCATCGATCTTAAGCATAAGAGACATTATCAATTCAATCTCAGGCATCATGTTACATTAGCAGTTCGAGTGTGATTCGTTCAGCAATTCAAAGATCATGTGTTATTCATTCAATGATTTCCAGCATATGAATCTCTATCAATTTAGCAACTAAAGCATCGCATCACAATTATTCAACATTCAAGGTAAGAGACATTAGGGACATATTCATAGCATCACATTATTCCATTTATTAAGCATGCGGGAATAAGGAGGAAGGAGGACAGTTCCACTTGCCTTATATAACGGTCTTCCTGCTCCAATCCCACTAAGCGTAGCTCCACCAGCGAGCCACATTCCAATACCCATTCCGTCTAGCCAGCTAAGAAAGACTACATCAGTCTCAACTCTCTTGGTTCTCAACATAAGTCATGGTCCAACTTTCTGATCCCATCCAACAAGCCAACCAAATGCCTCGTACGGAGCGGGGCATTACATAATATACCACTCAGAAAAAGTTTCGTCCTCGAAACTTAAGAAAACAACTCATCTACTAGATTCACTTAATCACAATGAGTTACTCATTCAGCTTCAATTCAATATTCATTTCAGCCCACTCGGTCATTTCAAAATAGCTGTCCAACAGTATCACTTTAATCAATCAACGATTCAATCCATCTATCTCTTTTTCCAAATACTTGCAACTTCTCATTGATTCACCAACATTTTTCTTGCATTCTATCTTGGTCGCAACACATCACTTCATTTGGATCCATACACATATTTCAGGCGTCCCCAAAATATATGCATTTCAGCCAAAGTCTGCGCTAGTGCGATAAATTCTTCCAACAACATTATCTCAGTCGCAACCTATCACTTCGGCTGTATCCATACACATATTTTAGGCGTCCCCAAAACATATGTACTTCAACCAACTTCTATGATAGTATAATTCGATCAGCCACGATATAACTCTCTTTTCCAATCAGACTTAGTATCCTTTCAATTGACTTATCACTTTATTCACTTTGCCACAATCACTATTTTCCAGGCCACCACTTAACATCAGGGACAATCTCCATCCAAGCATAACATTTCTAACATTCGATCAAGGGTCTAACTTAGAGCCAATCATATCAAGGTTTCACAACAACAATCATTTTCCTTCCCAAATCCAACAACATTTTTTACCGAGGCAATTCATCTTTTCTAAAAGATACAATCCAACATCACCAGCTATCGATTATCCGAGTCAGGGTATAATTCTATGCAACAGTCAAGGTTAACCCAGCTACCCGACTATAGATACTTATCCAACATTTCCGTCACGAGCAGTCAATTCCATCTCATATAATAATTCACTATTCGATACATACAAATCAAGTCTCATCCCACGATTCCATTTCCCGCTATAGGCCGACACATAATTCTCAAGGGTCAAACATCTCTAAGGTTCATATTGGAGCATATACTTACAACTTATCATTCTTAGATCATACTCATCACCATCTCTCGTTCAATGCCACAAGGTCATTCTATGGGTCGCCAACGGTCATCTATTATTCGGTCCAGTCTCAATGGTTAGCTATACCGACAGCTATACCTAATCATTCAGGTGACTCCCCTAGAGTGGACGGCTACTAGGGTTATACTAGTTTCTGCTTCTTAGGGCCAACAAGCAACCGACAGTTCTAAGGAACTCTACCCAAACCTATGGGTATCAAGTCAGTCTGAATAATGAATCGCCAATTGGGCTAAGCCAGCAATTGGTAATTTATCAACTGGTCGCTAGGGTCAAGTCTATCTATCCAGGATCTTCCTCAAGGAAATAATTCCCACAGAGGCTCATTCTAGACTTACCCAACAATCGACTAAGATCGATCTATCAACATTACGGTCAATTCCCAATCTGACATACGATTCTCATCATTCCAATAATCCATCAAGTAAATTCCAATAATTTAATTTCTATTCCAATTCCTTTGTACTCACACGAACCCATAAACCAAGGTTAACTATTCAAGGGTCATCGATTCCGATAGTCTCATCATAACTTATGGGATCATACTATTCGATCTGTATGACAGAGTCACACCACCAAGTCATAAGCCAACTATCCATATCCCAACCAACAGTCACCTATACCGACATTATCCAACAAGTTTGCCATTTCTCAATTCCCTATATTTCTCAATCATCAAATTATCTTACGGACATTCTTAATCTCATGCAGCAAGGGTCGAATAGTTTATCCCATTCCTTTCTGACATTTCATGTATCAATTAACCATCCTCTAGGCAACACCAGTATTCAGAGTCACTACTTGTGACTTTTCTAATCCTATTAAATTCCTCAGCATACTTGCACATAGGCAACAACTATCCTTTGGTGATCAAGATGGATTAACATCTATTACACCTTAGGGTTAAGGCACAAAAATTTTTAATATTCTTTTGGTTAACAGATAACATTCCTAGGACTTCTCAGCTTAGCCACCAACATTGTATTAGCCACATAATTTGCATCCAACCATTCGAAATCAACATTCAGATATTTTAAGCCACAACATTTTCTAGCCAAATCCATTTACTCATAGCATACTAACTGTCTTACTAGTCTGAGTCATCACTCGACTAAACAATTTCTAACCAAAGCCACCTGTTATAATTTTCGACAATCTCGCTACCCAATATAACATCACCGTCAAGGGACACTCGAGTCATCTAGCAACAATACAAAACTCCCAGCTATGTCTCGGCACTACCCAGTACCCACAGATAGTCTCATTGCTATCCTATGGAAAGGGTCAAAATACATCTAGTTCTGAGGTGGTAGAGGCAATATACCACTCAGAAACGAAGCCATCCTTAAACAATACCAACTCAATTCTATTCCGGACTTACATGATCTATAACGATCACAACACTTAGCCAACATCTTAGGGTCTCAATAGTATAAGCCAACATTCTTAGCGTCTCTAAAGCACTTAGCAACACACATGAGTCAATTCACCAGTTCTGTCAAACTCATCCATCAATTATTTCCTTCACAATTCTTTTCCAATATCACATGCAGTTCTCATCTTGTCGTAGCATACATAGCCACCTTTCTTTTATTCCCACATTTCCAAACAGCATTCACAATATAGCATACTATGGCATCGAATCATTGTTGGGTTATTTGTGTCCAAACCAACAACAATCATTCATTTAGGGGCATCACAATGTATATAGACTTATTGTATGGAACATCCAGTGAGCAGCCAAGAGGGTCAACGAACTTTCAAGCACAGATAACATAAGGATGATTACCGAACAACAATAGCATAATCGCGGAAGCAATCTTTGATTTAATCGCGGAAGCAACGTTGAGTTTGAAAAACAGTTTGGCAACTCTAGAGGGGGGGTGAATAGAGTATATATGTATAATGACCAATTAAAAATTAACTCTTTCACTAACAATGAATAGTCAGAGTAAAATGCGGAATGTAAATGAAAGACAAGAGAGCATACGCAAACACAGCAATTTTAACCTGGTTTCCCTCGTGGAGGACTAGTCCAGGCCTGAGAACTCTAGCTCAGGATTAAATCCACTATTTGTGAAATAGTAGCTTACAACCCGTGCCTTTTCTTCAGAAGAGCACGTCAACTTCTTACAGAGAATCGCAGTGGCGATTTGCTTGGAATTGTCCAAGCGATTTCTTCACTCTTGCACAAGAATCCTAAATGAGAGATGCTGAGCACTCGAGACTTAGGAGGCTTGTGGCTAGTAGATGGGAAGGGTATGGCTTATAGAGCTTGTAGGAGAGAAGAGAAGAGAAGATTGAGTGATTCAAAATGAGAGAATTCATGCCCTATTTATACTGATTTTAGGGACAGAATTCGGCCAGAATTCGGGTAAGGAAATTCAAAAATTTGGCCGTTGGACAGCTAGCAAACAGCTAACCCTAAAATTAGGGTTCCTGATTTCTAGGGGACAGAGTTCGGCCCGAACTCTGTGTGGAGGCAGAGTTCGGCCCGAACTCTGTCTCCAGAGCACAGAATGGTCCTAAGAGGGACTTGTGGGCAATTTGGTTTTGGTGGAGCTTGGGATTTTGGGTAGGCTTGTATACTAAGTTCCAAGAGCTCAGCATAACTCAGAGTACATAAATCTAGACTCAATGAAATCATAAAATACAGACTCCAGAACACACTGAGAGCTGAAGACTGAGCTGTCATCTGTCTTGAACTGAATGCAGTCGTCGTGTGTCGTATTGAATTTATACAAGTATTATTTGGTCAATATAGTCAATATTTGGTTGACTGTGACTTTGTGTCAACAATCTCCCCCATATTGATAATTGACAAAATAATATATGTATATTTCAATATTCATACCTGGACACAGTTGATTGTAATATAGCTCCATAGCTCCCCCATAAACGATGCCTGAGCTAAGCGAAAATAGCTCCCCCGTAAACCATGAGCGGTGTCGAGCTAGAAGCTATAGCTCTCCCCCGTACAAATTGCATAGGTCCTGTGATCTGATAGATGATATTTTCCAGAGCAAGAAGCACAGATATACACAGATATACGAATGCATAGAGCCAGTAATAGTATCCCAAAACAAGCACAAAATATACATATGTTTCTCCCCCTTTTGGCAGTTAGCAATATAAGAAAACAATGAATAGTAATGCAACCACACTAAGAGAAAAAACAGTATAATATGGAGCAAAATAAGCATTGACATAGAATGATAATAAAGATAGATAATGTCATCCACCAAACCAAGTGGCCAACTCAGAAACAGAGTATATAAAACCAGCTACATGAATCCATAAGAAACTAAATAACTGAAAGCAAAAATAACTAAGACCATCAGCAGTAGCAGCAGCAGCAGATAGTAGCCAGTCTCCATCATGGAGCACGAGAAGGTCCTGGAACATCTGATGGACCATGGAAAGATCCAACGAAAAGGTCCTGGAACATCTGAAGATCCACAAAAGTATCATCTGGATCCATATACTGCATGACCCACGGATCATCAATGCGATAACCCGCGCGCGCTGGATCCCTCTCAATAGGCACATGCAGATCAGGATGACGAGCAAGTGAATACCGCATATCATGCAGAGAGTTCCCAAGGGCACTAATCTGCAGAGTGGTACGGTAATCATGCTGCGTCCAGCGATCATCCTCAATAGCAAAACGATCGCGAAGCATAGTCTGAAGTGAATCCAAGGTAGCAGGAGGTGCAGTCTGACCGAGTGGAGGGGCGTTAGGTTCCTCATCAGCAGACGAATTAGTAGCAGCAACAGGCTGAAGGAGTCGTGCCGGAGATAGAAAGGTAGGTGCCGGCAGAAACGGACAAGCATCAAGTGGTATGTGAAAAGCACGAAAGATCATAGGAAGATACAGAGGATAAACCAAAGCTCGTGGTTTCCTCCTACAGCGAATCATCCAGTCCATCATAGTACGTGGAAGATTGAAATGAATTCCAAAGTGAAGATGATAAAGAGCAGAAATTTCAAGATAAGTAATTTCATCAGGGGAACCGATCTTGGGTAGAATGGTGTTAGAAATGATCCAATGAAGATCAGAAAAATATGGGTTGAGATATTTTGTCATGAGCTTTCGAGGACGTGTGTAAGGAGTGCACAAATCGTCCTTGAAGCTTTCAAGAGAAAGTCCGTTGGGAAAATGGAACGAGCGAGCATCAACAAGTCTTTCCCAAGAACTTGGCTCAAGAAGATCAAGATATTCTGCTAATTCAAAGTCATCAAACGAGATATCGATACCAGCTACTCGTGAATAAATACGAAGATCATCAAAGGTTAAGTTGCAGTAGAACATTTGAATGGCATAATGATAAATAGCAGAGGATGTAGTGACAAGTTCATCAATATAAAGGTCATGGAATAAAGAATCATATTGAGAGAATATTGAAAAATTGATAGGATGTCCCGTGAATACCTGACGATTCCGAAAGTCACTAAACCAGTTGTTTGATGCATCAAGTGAGACAAAAAGTCTATTGTCATAAGTGGAAGGATGTAGAGGACGAGGTGGATTGAATAAAGGGTGAGGTGGTTGAGGAAGTTCAATGATTTGTTCAATTGATGGAGAAGAATCTGAAGAGGAAATACTCTCAATGCGAATCCTCTTCCCACGATTGAACAAGCAAGGAGCCATTAAAAGATATTAACTAGAAGATAGAAAATATGAATGATACCTCAAACAGGTAAAGAGCAATGGAGGATAATGGAGAGGAGACACCTTTTTGTTGATTTGAGAAGCAATGGGGTACTCTGGATCAAAAACTAGGGTTAGGGTTTCAAGGAAAGAATGTGTATAGGTGAGAAAAGGTGGTAATAGTGAAGGAGAGAGGTAGAATCCCGACATAAAGTAGGGTTTTGTCTTTTGGTCGGGTGAAATATGGACCATTGGATTAGAAAAGATCCAACGGTGGAGCCAGATCCCGATTCTGGAACCTAGGTACCGAACTCGGCCCGAACTCTGATAGGGGCAGAGTTCGGCCCGAGTTCTGGCTCAATAGTCCAGAACTGAAAAAAAAAAGGCAAAAGTCAGGAAGAAAATGTTCAATAATTAAACAAAATGACAGTCGGGAATAACAAAGAGTGTTGAATGAAAGAAATAGACAGAGAGGTATAAAAAAAATAGAATGAACTTTTAGAAAATGTCAATTAGGCAATATTAAATTGAAACAAGTCATATAATAAATAAGGACATATACTGTGGTTCAATAGTCCAAATTTGCCATGGGTTAGCTGCAGGGGCCGGATCCCAGCTAGCGGTAGTCCTGAGGACTAGTGCACCGTGTCGCTTAGGCTTTTACGCCTTGTTGTCAGAAGGACCCTTTCGGCTTGTACCCATACCAAATTCTTTGTAAGGAACCACAATATACTCGATATTTACGCAGGTGAGTTTCAATTTATGACTGCTTCATCTAAGATTCCAAGTTCACGACAAAGAAAATTGAAGCGCTCTTCGGATAGTAGCTTAGTAAAGAAGTCTGCCAGCTGATGATCAGTGTCAATAAATTCTAAGTTAATCGTGCCATTTTGCTGATGATCACGCAAAAAGTGGTGTCTGATCTCAATGTGTTTAGTGCGTGAGTGACAGACAGGGTTCTTAGTCAAATTGATGGCACTAGTATTGTCACAGAATATAGGAATATGCATGAAAGATAACTTATAGTCTTCAAGGGTTTGCTTCATCCACAGAATCTGTGCACAACAACGCCCAGCTGCTATATATTCAGCTTCTGTTGTGGATAGTGCGACAGAGTTCTGCTTCTTGCTAAACCATGAGACTAGAGCCTTTCCTAACAAATGACACGTGCCGCTCGTACTTTTACGGTCGACCTTGCATCCAGCAAAGTCAGCATCAGAGTAACCGATGAGGTCAAATGATGTTGACTTGGGATACCATAGGCCCACTGTAACCGTACCCTTAAGGTATCGAAAGATACGCTTAACCGCGGTCATGTGAGATTCCTTAGGATTTGCTTGATATCTAGCACATAGGCAAACACTAAACATGATATCGGGGCGACTAGCAGTTAAATAAAGTAAGCTGCCTATCATACCTCGATACTTACGTTGATCAACAGGTTTGCCGCTCTCATCTGGTTCGAGTTTGGTTGAAGTAGCCATTGGCGTGCTAATTGGTTTGACGTTGTCAAGGTCGAACTTCTTCAGCATGTCCTTGGTATACTTCGATTGACAGATGAAAGTTCCATTTGCCAGTTGCTTTACTTGCAGGCCAAGAAAGTAGTTGAGCTCTCCCATCATGCTCATCTCAAATTCTGTCTGCATACACTTGGCAAATTCTTGACAAAGAGTTTCATCAGTAGATCCAAAAATAATATCATCAACATAAATTTGAATTAATAGAATGGTGTCTTTGAAAGATTTGATAAACAGTGTAGTGTCAATTTTCCCTTTAGAAAAACCTTTCTCAAGCAGGAAGCTGCTAAGCCTTTCATACCAAGCTCTGGGGGCTTGTTTAAGGCCATAAAGCGCTTTCTTTAGCTTGAACACGTGGTCGGGAAATTTGTGATTTTCAAAGCCAGGGGGTTGTTTAACATAAACTTCCTCCTTAATAAAGCCATTCAAGAAAGCACTTTTAACATCCATTTGAAATAATTTAAAGTTTTGATGATTGGCAAAAGCACAAAGCATCCGAATGGATTCTAGTCTAGCAACAGGAGCATATGTCTCATCGTAGTCGATACCTTCCTCTTGGTTGTATCCTTGAGCTACTAGACGAGCTTTGTTACGTGTGACTGAACCATCTTCATTTACTTTGTTTCTAAACACCCATTTGGTACCAATTATTGAGTGATTAGCCGGTTTAGGAACTAGTTCCCATACTTGGCTTCTCTCAAATTGGTTGAGTTCTTCTTGCATAGCAGAGATCCAAAATTCATCAGTAAAAGCTTCAGAAATGTTTTTAGGCTCTACTTGTGAAATGAAGGCAGTGCTAGCAACAGAGTCTCTTAATGATGATCTAGTAGTAACTCCACGTGACACTTCACCTATGACTAAATTTTCTGGATGTGAAGGTTTGAATGAGAATTTCTTAGGCAAACCCTCCAGAGAATTAGTTTCAGTTGAAGTATTCATTGGAGTAGAGGAAGTTGATGGCACAACATCATCATCAAGAGTACTTACTGCACTGTTATCTTCATCAAAAGTCACATTTGTTGACTCCTCCACAATAAGTGAGCGTTTATTGAAAACTCTATATCCCTTACTTTTGGCAGCATAACCAAGAAAGATACCATCGTCAGCTTTGGCATCAAATTTGCCTAAGTTGTCTTTGGTGTTAAGGATAAAACATCTGCAGCCAAAAACTCTGAAATAAGAAACATTTGGGGTTCTCCCAAACCAAAGCTCATAGGGTGTTTTCTTCGAAATGGGACGAATAAGCACCCTATTCAAAATGTGGCATGCTGTACTTACAGCTTCTGCCCAAAAATATTTCGGAAGAGAAAATTTATTCAACATGACTCTAGCCATATCGCCAAGAGTCCTATTCTTCCGCTCCACAACACCATTTTGTTGAGGAGTTCTAGGACAGGAAAATTCATGATCAATACCATTTGCATTACAAAAACTTTCAAAATCTGAATTTACGAATTCGCCTCCATGATCACTTCGGATTCGAGTAATCATGTAGCCTTTTTCGTTTTGAACTTTATTTACAAAAACTTTGAAAACAGAGATAGCATCGCTTTTATTAGCGAGAAAGAAAACCCAAGTAAATCTCGAAAAATCATCAATAATAACAAAAGCATAAAGTTTGCCACCAAGGCTAGCTATTCTACTAGGACCAAATAAATCCATATGGAGTAATTGCAAGGGTCTAGTAGTACTTACAGAGTTAATGGAATGAAATGAGGATTTAGTTGCCTTGTTTAGTTCACATTCGGCACATACCGTGTCCTTTTTGAATGTAATGTCAGGCAATCCTCTCACTAGCTTCTTGGTAGAAAGCCTGGATATAGCATCCATGTTGGCATGACCGAGACGCTGGTGCCAAAGTAGTCGTTCGTCTTTGTGGGCATATAAACATCTACCTGCATGGTTAGTATTTGTAGAGAGATAGAAAGTATATATATTGTCCTCTCTTTTCCCTTCAAAAGCAATGTCTCCTGTTGACCTATCGTAGATATAACAACAGTTTTGCCCAAAGTTAATATCATATCCATGATCAGCAAGATGGCTAATGCTGAGCAGGTTATGCTTTAACTCGGTCACTAGGCAGACATCCTTTATAACAGGAGAAGGAGGATGACCAATGATACCGTTACCTATTATGTGCCCTTTGAGATTGTTACCGAAGGATACGTATCCTTCTCTTTTCATCGATAGTGATGCAAAAAGATTTGCGTCTCCCGTCATATGTCGCGAGCATCCACTATCGAGAATCCACTTACTCTCAGTTGAGGAGGAAAGGTCCACCTACATCAAGAGTAGATGTGACCTTTGGTACCCATTTTCTTGAGGGTCCTGAAAAGTTAGTTTTTGGAAACCAAGCATATATTTTCTTATCTACCAGTCTTCTAACTCTACACTGTGGTGAAATGTGTCCATGTTTTCCACAGTAAGTACAGATGGCATTTTTATTTATACTGGGAGCATGAGAATGATATCTATGAGCAGCAGGATGAGGATGAGATGAAGAGTTAGCATGGTAATGATGACTATGCTTAGAGTGAGTGGCATGATGATTATGTCTGTGTGTCATAGCATGATGATATTGACTGTGAGAAGTGGCATGCTGAACTTGTCTATATGGCATAGTGTGATGTTGTGGCATGACATGATGCTTTTGCTTATGTGGCATAACATGATGATTTTGTCTACGTGGCATGGCATGTTGATGAGGTATGGTATGATGACTTTGTCTATGTGTAGAGTGATATTGGTTGTGTCTTTGTGCAATATGATGAGTATGAGGAGTATTTTTACGTGCATGTGGTTTGTGAAAGTTTGTGTATATAAATGCATGGTTATGTGCTGTATGAGGGTGACGTGGTTGACTAGCATGAGTGGTGTTGTGCTCATGTGATTGGGTTTGAGGTTTAGCCACCTGTTTTCCCAATTTGATTTCTAATCTTTTAGAAACAGCTTGTAATTCATCAACTTTAATATTCAAGCCATAGATCTTAGTCAGAGAAATCTTGTGTCTACTCTTTTCTTCAGCAAGCAATGTATTGAGAGTAGTGATTTCTTGAGTTTGTTGCTCAATGCGTGCTTCAGCATCATGTAAGCTTAATTTAAGCTTCGATACTTCATCAGTGTCATTTGTGGGAGATGTGTTTCTAACATTATTAAGAAGCAAGGAAATTCTTTGTATCTCATCTTCTAGACTTTTGATTTTGTCCTTGGCATGCTTGTATTTACCGATAATCTTTTTGTGATCATCAAGTAAATCGGTGAAAGCATCGCCAAGTTCATCAAAAGAGAAGTCATCTAAAGTTTCGTTTGATACCTTGGTGGAATTTGCCATGAGGCAAACATTTGCTTTGTCTTGAGGAGAGTTCTTTTCTTCCTCGGAGTCACTTGCTTCGCTTTCATGCCAAATGCTTGTGTTGGCATATCTTTTTGATGAGTTCTTCTTATAGGGCTTTTCATACCGGTTGCTCTTCTTTAAGAGCGGACAGTCTCTTCTGACGTGTCCAGTCTTTTTGCAACCATAGCAAGTTGGCTCTTCTTCATCGTCTTCTTGTGGTTCCTTCTTTCTTTGATTGAAGCGAAGGAATTTCTTGAAGTTACGTACCATGAGAGCTTGGTCTTCATCATCTGAGATATCGTCTTCAGTCTCATCGTGATCAACCTTTCGTCGATGGACTTTGAGTGCTATCTCCCTGGTCTTCGGAGCAGGCTCTTCGAAGTCCTTGAGGTCAAGCTCGTGAGTCATGAGCTTGCCCATCAAAGTCTCCATAGACATACTTGTGAGATCATTTCCTTCTATGATGGCTGTCACCTTAGGGTTCCAAATCTTTGGTAACCCTCTGAGTAGCTTGCGGATCTTCTCATGGTTTGAGTACTGCTTACCGAGCGAGGATAACGGGTTGATGATGTCGAGGAATCTTGTAAACATTTGAGTGATCGTCTCATTTGGCTTCATCTTAAAAGCTTCGTACTCTTGAGTGAGACGGCTAATCTTTGATTCCTTGACTTGAGTGGTTCCTTCATGCGTCACTTCCAGAAGTCTCCATACTTCATGAGCAGTGGTGCATGTAGAGACCCTGTTAAACTCGTTCCTGTCTATAGCACAGAATAAAGCATTAATAGCCCTAGCATCTAGACTTGCCTGTTTCTTCTCCTCGACAGAATATTTGTCGTGTGGCTTCTCAGTGAGGTCACCATCGACAACTATTCTGGCGGGCTTTTTGTAACCGTCAGTTACGACAGTCCACAGGTCAAAGTCTAGAGACTTCAGATAAAAACTCATCCTTGTTTTCCAATAAGTGTAGTTAGTCCCATCAAATAGGGGAGGCCTATGAGTGGACTGACCTTCACCATGATTGGAGATCAAGGATTGTGTGGTTGCCATGGATCAGCTCTTAGGATGTTAGTCCTTATAAAGAGAACAGGGCTCTGATACCAATTGAAAAACAGTTTGGCAACTCTAGAGGGGGGGTGAATAGAGTATATATGTATAATTACCAATTAAAAATTAACTCTTTCACTAACAATGAATAGTCAGAGTAAAATGCGGAATGTAAATGAAAGACAAGAGAGCATACGCAAACACAGCAATTTTAACCTGGTTTCCCTCGTGGAGGACTAGTCCAGGCCTGAGAACTCTAGCTCAGGATTAAATCCACTATTTGTGAAATAGTAGCTTACAACCCGTGCCTTTTCTTCAGAAGAGCACATCAACTTCTTACAGAGAATCGCAGTGGCGATTTGCTTGGAATTGTCCAAGCGATTTCTTCACTCTTGCACAAGAATCCTAAATGAGAGATGCTGAGCACTCGAGACTTAGGAGGCTTGTGGCTAGTAGATGGGAAGGGTATGGCTTATAGAGCTTGTAGGAGAGAAGAGAAGAGAAGATTGAGTGATTCAAAATGAGAGAATTCATGCCCTATTTATACTGATTTTAGGGACAGAATTCGGCCAGAATTCGGGTAAGGAAATTCAAAAATTTGGCCGTTGGACAGCTAGCAAACAGCTAACCCTAAAATTAGGGTTCCTGATTTCTAGGGGACAGAGTTCGGCCCGAACTCTGTGTGGAGGCAGAGTTCGGCCCGAACTCTGTCTCCAGAGCACAGAATGGTCCTAAGAGGGACTTGTGGGCAATTTGGTTTTGGTGGAGCTTGGGATTTTGGGTAGGCTTGTATACTAAGTTCCAAGAGCTCAGCATAACTCAGAGTACATAAATCTAGACTCAATGAAATCATAAAATACAGACTCCAGAACACACTGAGAGCTGAAGACTGAGCTGTCATCTGTCTTGAACTGAATGCAGTCGTCGTGTGTCGTATTGAATTTATACAAGTATTATTTGGTCAATATAGTCAATATTTGGTTGACTGTGACTTTGTGTCAACAGAGTTATCGCGGAAGCAACTTTAGCTAATCATCGATGCAACTTTGATTTGAAATGAATCAAAGAAGAGACCAAGGACGTAAAGCCGTGCTCTGATACCAATTTGTCACGCCCCGATTCATAAAGTCATTTATTCACATATTTTATCTCTTGGAATCGATCGTCCTCGCTTGGGCGTGATGCCGTACAAGTCTGGTATTGCACTTGTACAAGGCAAAGATGGTACATACTCGATTATTCTTCAAATAGGAACACATCGCAGCGGCAGAAGCAGATAAATTGAATTTAGTGAGGACAATCTTTCTCATTGAATAGAAGTACATCACTTCTTTATAGCAGCGGAGAAAAGAGTAACTTGAAGCCACACAGAGATATATAGAACTTTATTCTCTTTATTGATAGTTGAAGAAGAGTACAAGACTTGTATTGAAGTACAATGATTACAGCACATCTCTCTTTACATTGGAAACCAACTGAACAATGCTATACAGCTTACATTTGATATTTGGATACAATGGATGACAACTCGATATACCGACTTGGCTCACAATCTCACTGGTACAACTGATTACAATGTTCCATACATTATGCCCTTTATAAACAGAAGACATCATCTTGTACAAGTAGAGCTTCTGTATGCCCAACAAATCTTCGATGCCGCGGAACCAATCAAGCCAATCTTCGTGTGTAGAATATTCCAAGCAAGAGCACCTGCCCACAAAACGTGGGTCAGCGCATCATCTATGTACTGGCGAGTAGAATCCAACCCACTCGTATAAACCAACATTTAAATTGATCATTTAAGCAAACATTTATTTGAATGGTCTTTCTACTTGGGGCCTAGCATCAGTTTACAGTTCATGGGCAATAATCAGAGTGAAGCATGTAAACATATTCTTTGTAGCATTCATGTGGACATATCTTTTTAACATTCTTGGTGTTATCATGCAAAGGCATCATTGAGGCATACTAGGTGTTATCATGAAAAGGCATCATTGAGGCATCGTTAACATTAACATCTTAAACATTATGACAGTTCTCACTTCAAGCATCACTTAGCATGTATGTTGTGTTTGAGCAATGATTAGCAAGGCATCTTTCTTAGCATACTGAACTTAACATGTTAAGCAGGATCTCATACTGAAAGGCTACATACAGCATCATCAAACTTATTTGGAACGTAAGCATGCAAGTTAAACCAACACATATATTGAATTATCACATTTAAGTGATTTCTTACCGATAGCCGACTCCCTCATACCTGCATCAAATACAGCTTAGCAGGTATACTTACTCTGCCTGCATAAGACATTCATTAGCATGCATCCTGACTACATGGTCACTGGTGTTTAACCATACGGACGTTGCCATATAGGTCTTCGTTGGTAATACGATGACTCCAAAGAAGGTAGCTAGCCCCAAAGGATGCCTCGCAGAACCCGTGCCCCTACTGGCACGCCAATGTTTTCTCCTAGGCCGGATCGGTCGCCCTAACGTCCCGGGGTACCGTCCGAGAAAACATATCCCCATCACTTATGCATAAGTTGTCCTATGACCATGCGAATGCGTGTCCATCTCAATCGTGAACATAAAATGCATGGCAAAATATTGAAGTAAAGACAACAGTGCATCATTATTTATCTCATTCAAGTCATGTTCAATGACTTATTCATTCCCAACATTACCATCATTTTATTTGGTGATCTCAACGATCCTTCTCATTCATTGCTTCATTGCAACATTTCTCATTTGTTCCTTCTAAGGAGGAACAACAGTATTCATTCATTTTAAAAGGACCTGTAGCATTTTCATTCATTTCATAGGGACAATAGCATATTCAATTCTTTTCTCATGTATCATTTATACAGCATCTCATTATTTAAGTGATTCATTCATTTCATCGATCTTAAGCATAAGGGACATTATCAATTCAATCTCAGGCATCATGTTACATTAGCAGTTCGAGTGTGATTCGTTCAGCAATTCAAAGATCATGTGTTATTCATTCAATGATTTCCAGCATATGAATCTCTATCAATTTAGCAACTAAAACATCGCATCACAATTATTCAACATTCAAGGTAAGAGACATTAGGGACATATTCATAGCATCACATTATTCCATTTATTAAGCATGCGGGAATAAGGAGGAAGGAGGACAGTTCTACTTGCCTTATATAACGGTCTTTCTGCTCCAATCCCACTAAGCGTAGCTCCACCAGCGAGCCATATTCCAATACCCATTCCGTCTAGCCAGCTAAGAAAGACTACATCAGTCTCAACTCTCTTGGTTATCAACATAAGTCATGGTCCAACTTTCTGATCCCATCCAACAAGCCAACCAAATGCCTCGTACGGAGCGGGGCATTACAACTTATGCTCCAGTAGCTCGGATGACAACCATCAGATTGTTAATTGCTCTAGCAGCAATACACAAGCTGGTGATACATCAGATGGATGTGAAAACGACATTCTTTAATGGCGAGCTGACCGAAGAGATCTACATGCAACAACCAGAAGGTTTTGTCATCAGAGGTCTGGAAGACAAAGTCTGCAAGTTGATGAAGTCTTTGTATGGTTTGAAACAAGCTCCCAAAATGTGGCATGAGAAGTTTGACAAGGTGATAAGGTCAAATGGCTACATGGTCAGTGAAACAGACAAGTGTGTCTATACGAAGTTTGCTGACGGAAGAGGAGTAATCGTATGTCTTTACGTGGACGACATGCTAATCCTAGGTACGGATTTAAGCTACATCACGCAGACAAAGAAATTCCTCTCGACCAAGTTCAGTATGAAGGACTTGGGGGATGCCGACGTAATCTTGGTGCTCAAGATCATCCGGACAGGCACTGGAATAGCGCTGTCACAATCTTATTATATTGAGAAGATGCTCACTCGCTACGGGTATCAAGATCTTCCTTTTATTGATACACCGTACCGGAGTGATCAGAAGCTGGAGCTAAATTCGAGGGAAAGCGTCAGGCAGTTGGAGTACGCTAGCGTCATCGGAAGCTTGATGTACGCTACTACTGCCACAAGGCCTGACATAGCTTTTGCAGTGGGAATGCTGAGTCGGTTCACTAGCAATCCAGGCGTTGAGCACTGGAAAGCTGTGAAGCGTGTTATGAGATATCTTAAGAAAACTCAGACATATACACTTTTCTACAGCGGAGATCCGTCAGTAGTAGAAGGCTTCAGTGATGCTAGCTGATATTCAGATATGGAGAGCGAGTATTCCACAGGTGGATTCGTATTCGCCATGGACGGAGCTGCTATATCGTGGAAGTCAAAGAAGCAGACTATGTTATCTCGCTCCTCTATGGAATCTGAATTCTTTGTATTGGATGCTGCTACAGATGAAGCAGAGTGGCTTCGGGAGCTCATGTATGATCTTCCGGTGGTTGGGGCTCAGATACCGGCAATACCGATATACTGTGACAACCAGGCGGCAGCAGCAGTGGCATCAAATGAACTCTTCAATGGAAAGAAAAGAACTGTGCGATTGAAGCACAGGGCAATGAACGATCTCATCAAGAGAGGTGTCATTGCAGTGATTGATGTTCGGAGTCAGGAGAACCTGACGGATCCGTTCACCAAGGGCCTCAAGCGCCAGCTGGTCGATGACACAGCTTGTAAAATGGGCTTGAAGGCATTCTGATATTGTGTTATTACATTCCTACCATAAAGTTTTATGCTATTAGTTCAAAGAGAAATCTACTAGGCATCTAGCTTTTGGTTCAAGGGAGGACTATTAACCAGAAGAATATCAGAAACGGTGGGTACTTGTCCTATGTGACATGGAGAGGTTATGGACCTACAACCACTGTTGTCTACTGTTGTTTTCTGTGGAAAACGGATCCTGTGGGAAGGTTGGCTTAAATGTCTTAATGAGTTCTCAGGCAGAGTGAATGCCTGGAGTGCTTTACAGGAAGCACGGTAGAGCAGCACTACAAGGAGTGTAACTCCATGCTACAGTGGGGTGACTCCATCATGAGGTTCCCAGGTAGGGGTAATGCCTCGGCTTTGCAAGCCAAGTCACAGCGGAGTAGCACCGCAAATAGGCAGGTAGCCTAATGTTGTATGATAATCATAATAAAGAGAGGTAGACAGCACTACAAAGAGGACGATGTCCTCATGTTACAGTGGCATGACACCACGAAGAGGTACCAGGTAGGGTAAAACCTCGACTTTGCGAGCCATGTCATAGCGGCGTAACACCGTACGGAAGCGCAAGGCTTCATGCTGGGTAGTTTGGCACTGCAAAGAGGCCTGTGACCTCATGCTACAGTAGTATGACACTACAATGAGGTACCCAGGTGGGGTAAAGCCTCGGCTTTAAGCCATGTCATAGCGACGTAGCACCGCAAAGAAGCGCAATGCTTCATGCCATGACTCTTTATAAAGAACTCACCTATAGTGTATGGACAGAGATATCAGGCCGTCTCTTGAGGGTAAACTTATAGATGCCCAAAAATTATACACTAAAACCAGGCTGGCACAAGGCCTTCAATGTGTAGCCAGAAGCACAGTTGATGTCATTATATGAGTAGGAAGAATTGCAGTTATGGTACAGAATTCAAGGCTTAGTCCATTCTTGTATCATGCTGTTATTTAACCTATGCGGGAAGATTCAAGTCGTAGCGACATCTCTCCTAATACATGATGGGCAGTTACTGTGGGGAACGCTCAACCCATATATTGAGATATGTGGGGGATTGTTGGTGTTTTTGCCTTTGGACTAGAAAAGATAGTCCTATATCGGCTACACCAAATGGTGAGTATCTCAATATAATGCATTGCTTGTGTTGAGGTGTGCACATGAGGTGTAGTGGGGCACAAGTTTGTGCCATGTGGGAGTATTTTCCTAGAAGGAAAAAGGATTAACTCCAACAAGGATGCAAGTTGATTTTTGTTGTGCGGACTCGGACTCGGATGCGAACTCCAGGATTGTCTCGTGCATGTACGGGAGTGTTCGGGGGGTAGGCGTGGACTGGCACACTTCTATGCTGATTGTGGGATGATCTAAAATATCAAACTCTATTTTTGAGTATTGGTATTTTAGTCCCACATCGGATAGGAGAAGAGATGAAGTCTCAACTCCACTCTATAAATAGAGCCCCTTGACCTCCTTTGAAAGATGCACCAAAAAGAGAGTTGAGGGAGTCTGTTAAGTCCAGGAAGCCCGTTCAAGTTTCAAATATTGACTTACGAGCGTTCCAGAAGTTCTTCGTGAACTTGCTGGTTCCTGGAAGCTGTTCGTGCTCGTGTGGGGCGAATAAAGCTTTGAGCAACGGTGGTTCATTCACCCCAGTATCTCATTCTTGCCTGTCATCGCTGCTGTTGCCTTTTACAGTAACTTCTTTTTAGAAGCTCTACTGCCGATAGTTGCTTGCACAAAGTCTCTTTAGATTTTTTGTGTATTACGTAGAATCTTTTTAGATCCTCGTAATTCAGAATCCTCCAGGATCTCTGTTGCACATCTTCTTTAAGGTGCTGTATTTGAAACGTTGTGTGTACAATTGTTTCAGTTTCAGAATTTTTTATCAAAAATTGTGCCTCGGCACTAACAGTGACGATGGCGGGGTTGTATTGTCTGGTGGTGACGGATTTGGTGGTGATGCGTGGTGAAGACGACGATGGCCGGAGGAAAGGGGGTGTGATGGTAGCGGCCAAGAGGAGATCCAACAGGGAGTTTGGCTGGTCGTGCGGAGGCTCGGGGAAGTCGACGGGGTGTGGAGGTTCTCGGTCGGGCAGAGGTGGTCGGTCAATAGGGGAGTTTGGGGCTGTTGCCAGAAAGGCGTAGGGGTAGGGTTGTGTCGTCGTGTCGGGGGCTGTCCTGACACGACAGAGAAGGGTCGGTGGTTGTGTCCTGCGAGACACGGAAACAAGGTTGTGTCCGGCATGTCGGACATAGAAAGGAATGATGTATATGTACTGGAAAAATATAGGGGATGTAGGGAGACACAGACACGATGCACAAATTTTATGTTGTGGAGTATTTGGTTGATGGTAATTGAGAACATGGATCCTCTCCTTATATAGGAGGTGGAGGTTCCCTAGTTGGATCAGGAGTATGGAGGTTTAAATCCCCGTGAGATAAATCACATATTGATTTAAAATATTTCAATTAATTCAAATCAATCCCCAGTTTAAATCTATATAAATCTAACTCAAATTAATATAGATAATTTCCATTTTTAAATTAACTATTCAAGTAATATCAATAAAAATCTCTTTCAATTTGAATCTCCATAATTAATTAAATAATAAATCAAACAACTTTTTCAAAATAACTTTTTATAAATAACAAAAATTTATTAAGAGAGAATTTCGAAAATAATTCTTTAAATATTTGAAATGCCTTTTTATAAATGAATACAACAGTTACAAGTAATTTTTGAAAAAATCAAAGTGAACATGAAATTAATTTCATGCATCTCGCATACAAATTGTATATTTACATAAAACATAGTTTTCTAAAATTGCTACTTAAATAGTCTTTTTACAAATAAATAAACGAAATAAAGTTTTGGAAATCTCGACACGACGCCTTTTATAATTTATAAGAAAATAGAAGTACCTTATACTTATTTTGAAAATAACTTATTTTCCATATGAAGAAGTCTTTTAATAAAACTTTTGTGTATATAAAATCAAATATACTACCTCGCATATTCGTACTCACACGCGACGTACAAATATGAAAAAAAAATATAAAATAAAATCAATACCAAATTAATTAAAAAAATCGTAGTAAAATTTAGGGGGTTTACAATACTGGTTTTTGTTTATCCTAGTGTATTTAGAGTATCCGATACGTGCACCCATTGGTAATTGGTTTGGTCATTCGAGATGTACTTGGATTTTTTTTGGATGTTTTTGTTTTTTATATATTCAATATTTTGTGTTTGTTTGGTGGATTTTGATTGGTTTGGATGAAAAGAATTCTTACTTGTTTATTTATTAGTCCAGTACAAACATTAGAAAACATTAGAAATTTTGTGTTTTTCAACGAAGGACAAACATTTAGATTGACTGTTGCTTTACTTCTCTAGATGTGTTATCAGGTATGAGTCATCTTCATCTCTTGATCAATGCCACACTAATTTGTTGCAAGTGTAATTATATTTCTGGTTCTTTACATGGTTTAATCTCATGTTTAGAACTGAAGTGTCATTGATTTCTTTTTATGGTGTCAGTGTTTTCCAGGTGAGATTTACAATTCTAGATGTTGTAAATGTAAGCAAACAAACAAAAAAGAAACATGGAAAAAGAAACTAGGTTTATTCAGCAAGGTATTACTCCTTAACTGTACAATATTCTCATGGATGAGACTATTCTCTAGTTAACTTGTAGTTATCTTTCTATTTTTTTCTTGCAGTTGCATCATTTCTGCACTTGTATCCTGTATTCAGTTATTCCATTGAGAATTTTAAGTCTTCAGAGGAAGAGAGGAAGAATAAGCAAGTGACAACATGTGAGTCATAAGTGACTCAGGAAATGAACAACTACCACAAGACGGAAATATGCAATCCTTGAATTATTGAACACCATCTTTGGAATGAAATGCTGATTTTAGAAGTGCATCTACTTGTCTAGAGTTCCTCTATTTAACAAGGTAATAGTTTCTCTTTGATATATTTATAATTTCTCTTTCCCATTTGTGCTCAACTCTAGTAGTAGGTGAGAGAACAAGCAAATTTTGGAATGATGTAAGAAGCTGATATCGAAGCAGGATGTAGTATTTTTAAAGAATATGAACATGAACATTCTCTGTACCTTGAACAGTTATAATTTCTAGAGAAAGGTCATCTATAATGAATATGAACAATCCTTGTACCTAGAACAAGCAAAACATAATTTGTGGGCTTAAGTAATCTAAAATTTATCCCTCTAACATTTGCTTTTCTTCAAACTTTTCCTTCTAACCTTCATGTATTCTTACTCAGTTCTTCTAACTTTGTTGTATGAGTTAAAAAGATGCTCAATTTTACAATAGTACATATTGTAGGTGTATTTATGAACTCTTTTTGCTGGGATTTCTTAATCTTGATATCCTGCTTATGTAAAGGACTGGATTGCTGTATTTTCAATCTTGATATTTCTTAAACAATTTTACTATTCGAGCATGTGCCTTGCTTCTTAAACTAATGCTTTATGAGCTTCTTTCAGGAGGTATAGACTTTTGAGCTCAGATTCTTTATAATTTCTAACATTCATGATTTTGTTCTCCTACATTTGTCTCTGCCTAATATCTTCCTTTATGATTGGATGGAAGAAGTTAATTAATGCCTGGGAAATAGTACCTACATTTACAGACCTACTGAAAAATACCACCATACAATTTGTCAAAGAATATGACTGGTACGTTTCAATTTCTCGTGGAAAGTTATTGATTCTTATATTTAACTTATATTTTACTCCTTATACATACTGAAGCAAGGCACTAACATGGTTTTCACTTTCATTTTGCTCTCTTCCAGTTATAATATGATTATGAGATATTTTATACATTACTATATTGGATGTATCGTATTTATTAGTCTGCAGTGGATAACCCATGAACAAAATAAGTTCCTTCTGGGAGTTAGATGACCTCCAGACCAGGTACATGTACTCTTTGACCTTTTTGCTCTTTTGGCTTATATTTTTTTAAAAGAGGCGATGATGATCCTTATCAATTTGCCAATTTCCATTTAAGAATAAGGTTTGGCTTTCTTTTTTCTGTCTTTCGATGGCATGGTGGCTTAGTTGCAGCCAGTTTGGTAAGATGTACGTGATTTAAAAATCCACATTCTGATGGAATCTCTCTTTATTCATTTATTCATTCTTTTTTAATCAATAATATCTATAAAAATGGGATAATGACAATAATGAGAATTCTCATTGAGTGAATCTCTACCATCCTGTGATGGCAAGGCATGTTCTTGGAGCCATTTGTCGATCTGAGGCTCTTATCAGTCTTTTTTTCTTTTTGCTTGTGCTTTGGTGTATTGGATAAGTGCAAGGTATTCCTGGAAATTGGGGGTTAATGGCGTGGTGGCTCAGTTGCAGCTAATTTGGTAAGATGTACGTGATTTAGAAATATTTATATTCTGATAGAATCTCTCTTTATTCATTCATTCTTTCTTTTTCTTATCAATATTGGATAATGACAACAATAAGAATTCTCATTGAGTGAATCTCTAAAGTGATGGCGAGGCATATTCTTGGAGCCATTTGTCGATATGAGCCTCTTATCAGTCTTCTTTCTTTTGGCTTGTGCTTTGGTGTATTGGGTAAGTGCAAGCTATTTCTGAGAATTGGGTTGTATCAGTCACAAGAGTTATAGGAATATCTCTTTATTCATTCGGATGGAATCTCTCTTTATTCATTCAGTCATTGTTTTTTATTTTGATGGAGATCTCTTTATTCATTCAGTTATTGTTTTTTATTCTGATAGAATCTCTCTTTATTTCTGATGGAATTTCTGACAGAGATCTCTTTATTCTTTATTTGTAGGGTACAATGTTGATTTTTGAAGGGATATACAATGTTGGCTTTTGAAGGGATGTTACAATTTTATGTTGGTGAATGCAATGATGTTTTTGTTGGGAAAGAAGCGCGGAAACCTTTCTCCAAACCGGAGAGTACCTGCGAGAGGGCCGAGCAAACAACGCACGAACCCAAAAACAAGCACACACAACAATCACGCAGACACAGAGAATTTTTGACGTGGAAACCCTTGCGGGAAAAACCACGGGACGATCGGAGTCCAACCCTGAGAAGCCTCCACTAATGGAATAGAAGAATTACACCCTCTATAAACTCCTCCCGATCCAAATCGGATCCCCACAACACTCAGAGACAAGAACAATGATCACAAGGCTACGAAGAATGAGAACGACGAGTAGAGATTACCCGAAACACGATCTCCTTCGAAAACGACCTTCGATCCTCCGTCTTCTTCTCCGAAGTTGCAATGGCACTCTTGCCTCCTTCTCTCTCAAACTTGTGTTGTCCAATGCGATAATACGATAATGAATTAGGGTTGAGAAAACTCAATATATCTCCCTAATCCCGCAACCAACCTGGACCGTTGGATTAGATCCAATGATGAAAACTCATCCAAAAAATCGCTTCAGCCCCCGACGACACAGAGTTCGGCCAAACTCTGTGTCGTCGGGGGCTGAAGCGATTTTTTGGATGAGTTTTCATCATTGGATCTAATCCAACGGTCCAGGTTGGTTGCGGGATTAGGGAGATATATTGAGTTTTCTCAATCCTAATTCATTATCGTATTATCACATTGGACAACACAAGTTTGAGAGAGAAGGAGGCAAGAGTGCCATTGCAACTTCGGAGAAGAAGACGGAGGATCGAAGGTCGTTTTCGAAGGAGATCGTGTTTCGGGTAATCTCTACTCGTCGTTCTCGTTCTTCGTAGCCTTGTGATCATTGTTCTTGTCTCTGAGTGTTGTGGAGATCCGATTTGGATCGGGAGGAGTTTGTAGAGGGTGTAATTCTTCTATTCCATTAGTGGAGGCTTCTCAGGGTTGGACTCCGATCGTCCCGTGGTTTTTCCCGCAAGGGTTTCCACGTCAAAAATTCTCTGTGTCTGCGTGGTTGTTTTTGTGTGCTTGTTTTTGGGTTCGTGCGTTGTTTGCTCGGTCCTCTCGCAGGTACTCTCCGGTTTGGGGAAAGGTTTCCGCGCTTCTTTCCCAACAGAGTGGTATCAGAGCCAGGTTCAAAGGGTGTCAGGAGTTGACAGAGGAACCAGAGAGGAGAGATGGACGCGAAGCCGGTGCGCATGGTGAACCTTAATGGCACAAACTATCATTATTGGCGGAGCAAGATGAAGGATTTGCTATTTGTCAAGAAGCTGCATCTACCTGTGTTTGCATCCGAGAGGCCCAGTGATAAATCCGAGGAGGACTGGAAGTTCGAGCACATACAGGTGTGTGGGTACATACGGCAGTTTGTTGATGAGAACGTGTACAACCACGTTGCCAATATTGAGCACGCGAAGACGTTGTGGAATAAGCTGGAATCCTTGTATGCGAAGAAGACCGGGGTAAACAAGTTGTTCCTGATCCGAACGATGATGGGTCTGCGGTACAAGGATGGGGCGTCTATTACGGATCACTTGAGTGATTTTCAGGGCGTGGTTGACCAGCTATCTTCTATGGGAGTCAAGTTCGACGACGAAGTTCAGGGACTGTGGCTGCTGTGTACCTTGCCAGACTCGTGGGAGACCGTACGAGTATCTATGATCGCTTCTGCTCCAGAGGGCGTGGTCAGTCTGGAGTTTGCCAAGAGCGAGGTGTTGAATGAAGAGATGCGGAGACGTTCTCAGGGCACTTCTTCCACATCCCACCACTCAGAGGCACTTGTTTCAGAGAGCCGCGGAAGGGGCAAAAGCAGGGGTCCAGGTGGTGGCAGAGACAAGAGCAGGGGGAAGTCCAAGGGTCGGTACGAGGACTCAGAGTGTTATCATTGCGGTAAGAAGGGCCATATCAAGCGGAATTGTTTCGCTTGGAAGAAGGAGAAGAAGGACGACAAGGGGAAGCAAGAAGAGAACACTACAGCGGCGGCCTCGGTACATGGAGACGATGTGATCGTCGTAGGTGATGAGGTCATTACTAACCTCGCCTGCGATGACAATTCTTGGCTGGTGGACTCAGGGGCTTCAGCACATGTATCTCACAATAGGGCACTGTTTGTCACTTACACGACAGGCGACTGTGGCGTGTTGAAGATGGGCAACGGAGATGTGTCGAAGGCGGTTGCCATTGGAGATGTGCATTTGAGAACGAAGACGGGTGCGGTTCTTGTTCTCAAGGATGTTCGTCATGTTCCTGATATCCGTTTCAACCTGGTGTCGGTTGGAAGGTTGGATGACGAGGGATTCTTCAGTCTCTTCGGGAATAGTCAGTGGAAGCTTTCCAGAGGTTCGATGGTGATTGCCAGAGGAAGCAAGAAGTCCGGTCTCTACTATATGGAGGGGAGCGCAGAGGGGGCACAGGAGGTGAACGCAGTCAGTGACGCGTCTACCGAGTTGTGGCACAGGCGGCTCGGCCATATCAGCGAGAAGGGGATGAGCTACTTGGTGAACAGGAAAGTGATTCCGGGGCTCAAGTCTACAAAGTTGGAGAAATACACGCACTGTTTGGCTGGGAAGCAAAGTAGGGTGTCTTTCCAGAGTCACCCAAGTTCGAGGAAGCCGGCGTTGCTCGAGTTGATTCACTCGGATGTCTGCGGTCCTATGAAGGTAAAATCTCTTGGTGGTGCTTCTTACTTTGTGACTTTCATTGATGACTGTTCCAGGAAGGTTTGGGTCTATGCCTTAAAGACCAAGGATCAGGTGCTGCCTACTT
Organism: Iris pallida; assembly: GCA_029216955.1. NCBI lineage: Eukaryota > Viridiplantae > Streptophyta > Magnoliopsida > Asparagales > Iridaceae > Iris > Iris pallida. The sequence goes on from JANAVB010022397.1 coordinate 14,571,400, forward strand.
TCAAGGAGTTTCAGGCCTCCGTTGAAAGGGAGACGGGCAAGAAGTTATTGTGTGTTCGGTCCGACAATGGCGGCGAATACATCGGTCCCTTTGATGCGTATTGCAGAGAGCAAGGGATACGACACCAGAAGACTCCGCCAAAGACACCTCAGCTCAATGGTGTAGCGGAGCGCATGAACAGGACACTGATGGAGAGGGTGCGGTGTTTGCTGTCAGAAGCAAATTTGCCGGGCAGTTATTGGGGTGAGGCTCTTCTCACAGCTGCTTATATTATTAATTTGTCTCCTAGTGCTCCTTTGCAGGGTGATGTGCCTGACAAAGTATGGTACGGCAAAGAGCCGTCATACAATCACCTGCGGGCGTTTGGTTGTAAAGCCTTCGTGCATGTACCGAAGGACGAGAGGACCAAACTTGAGCCGAAGACGAGGCGATGCGTCTTTGTCGGCTATGGTCGGGATGAGTTTGGCTATAGACTCTACGACCCAGTGGAAGGAAAGCTCTACAGAAGCAGGGACGTGGTGTTCGTCGAGGATCAGACCATGACCAACACTCAGGATTCCGAGACGCCTTCTGAGGCTGAGGAATTGCCTGAGTTAGAGTCATTTCGCTTCGAGCAGTTTCCAGAGGACATCGCAGAGGATCCAGTTATGGGAGAGCCGGTACATGGAGTTGCTCCCAACCTTGATCATCAGCCTGCTGATGGTGGTCAGGGTGTCCCTCAGGAGGATGAGCATGCCGGAGAGGTAGTTCCTGAAGGGGAGGAGGCTGTCGGTATACAGCCAGCACCAGTGGCTCCACTGAGAAGGAGCAACAGGGATTGTCGACCATCTACGAGATACTTGCCGGATGAGTATGTGCTACTGACTGACGGGGGAGAGCCCGAAAGTTTCGCAGAGGCTATGGAAGACGAACACAGGCAGGAGTGGATGGTGGCTATGCAGGAGGAGATGAGTTCCTTGCACACCAATTCTACTTATGATCTGGTGCGGTTGCCAAAGGGCAAGAAGGCTTTGAAGAATCGATAGGTGTTCAGAGTGAAGCAGACGGATGATGCTACTCGCCCTCGATACAAAGCGAGACTGGTAGTCAAGGGCTACGGTCAGCGGAAAGGCGTGGATTATGATGAAATCTTTTCGCCTGTCGTCAAGCATTCGTCTATTCGGGTGGTGCTAGCATTAGCAGCCAGTTTCGACTTGGAGGTCGAGCAGATGGACGTGAAGACGGCATTCCTCCACGGTGATCTTGAGGAGGAGTTGTACATGGAGCAGCCGGAGGGATTCTGTGAGAAGGGCAAGTCACATTTGGTCTGCCGGTTGAAGAAGAGCTTGTATGGTCTGAAGCAGGCTCCGAGGCAGTGGTACAGAAAGTTCGAGTCGTTTATGGGGGAGCATGGTTATGCACGGACGACGTCGGACCATTGTGCATTTGTGAGGTATTTTGCCGATGATGATTTTATCATCTTATTGCTCTATGTTGATGATATGCTATTAGTGGGTCGGAATGCCACTAGGATAGCGGAGTTGAAGCGCCAGCTGGGCGCGGCCTTCTCTATGAAGGATTTGGGCGCAGCGAAGACTATTCTTGGGATAGAGATCAGCCGAGAGAGAGAGAGTCCAAGCTGCTATACTTGTCCCAAAAGAAGTACATTCACCGGGTACTTCAGCGTTTCGGGATGGACGGGTCGAAGAAAGTGAGTTCCCCCCTCGCGGCTCACTTTAAGTTCACTGAGGAGCAGTGTCCATCTACCGAGGACGAAAAGGAAGATATGGAGCGGGTTCCATATGCTTCAGCTGTGGGAAGCCTTATGTATGCCATGGTGTGTACGAGGCCAGATATTGCTCATGCAGTTGGTACGGTTAGCAGGTATCTTTCGAATCCTGGAAGGGTACACTGGAGTGCGGTCAAGTGGATTCTACGATATCTTCAGGGCACTGCTGGTTGGAGACTTTCCTTTGGTGGTGACGAGCCGAAGCTGGTTGGGTATACCGACGCTGATATGGCTGGAGACGTAGACACGAGGCGATCGACTTCGGGCTACGTGATGATATTTGCGGGAGGAGCAGTATCGTGACAGTCGCGGTTGCAGAAGTGTGTTACCTTGTCGACGACAGAGGCAGAGTACATTGCGGCGACGGAGGCTTGCAAGGAGCTGTTGTGGATGAAGAAGCTGTTACAGGAAATGGGACTGAAGCAAGAGCAGTATACTTTGCTTTGCGACAGTCAGAGTGATATCCATCTTGTGAAGAATCAGACGTTTCATAGCCGGTCCAAGCACATCGAGACCCGATATCATTGGATACGGGATGTGGTTGAGAAGAAGGACGCGGAGCTTGAGAAGGTGCATACAGATGACAACGGAGCTGATATGTTCACGAAGATTCTACCAAGAGGGAAGTTTGAGTACTGCAGGTAGGTCGTCGGGATGACGACGTCCTCCCCATAGTTGTGAAGGGGGAGATTTGTTGGAGTGGGTGGGGTTCCCAACCTATGTGGAGAAGACCCCGGAGTGCGACGAGCGCCGTCCGATATCGGAGAAGCTCGGGAAGTAGGCGACGGAGTTGCTGCTGTTGCTGCTGGAGCTGCTGGAAGCAGGGGATCCGAGTTCGGGCCGAACTCGGTCCCATGGCGAGTTCGGGCCGAACTCGGTCTGGCCGTTCCAGGGTTTGGCCAGTAGGTGCTGGTTGCCCCACACAGAGTTCTGGCCGAACTCTGTGTCGTCGGGGGCTGAAGCGATTTTTTGGATGAGTTTTCATCATTGGATCTAATCCAACGGTCCAGGTTGGTTGCGGGATTAGGGAGATATATTGAGTTTTCTCAACCCTAATTCATTATCGTATTATCACATTGGACAACACAAGTTTGAGAGAGAAGGAGGCAAGAGTGCCATTGCAACTTCGGAGAAGAAGACGGAGGATCGAAGGTCATTTTCGAAGGAGATCGTGTTTCGGGTAATCTCTACTCGTCGTTCTCGTTCTTCGTAGCCTTGTGATCATTGTTCTTGTCTCTGAGTGTTGTGGGGATCCGATTTGGATCGGGAGGAGTTTGTAGAGGGTGTAATTCTTCTATTCCATTAGTGGAGGCTTCTCAGGGTTGGACTCCGATCGTCCCGTGGTTTTTCCCGCAAGGGTTTCCACGTCAAAAATTCTCTGTGTCTGCGTGGTTGTTTTTGTGTGCTTGTTTTTGGGTTCGTGCGTTGTTTGCTCGGTCCTCTCGCAGGTACTCTCCGGTTTGGGGAAAGGTTTCCGCGCTTCTTTCCCAACAGTTTTGAGGCCGGCTGCCCTAAAAGGAAAAGATGTATATATTTTTGGATTTTAAAATGTAATAGTGATATGTTGGTGAAACAAAAGAGAGTGATATATTTTGAAATGTAATTAAGATGGTGTGATATTTGGATATTTTTAATGAAATGTTTCAAATGTTAGTTAAATTTCATATTTCTGTTGTCTCAGGAAATTAATATCTTTTTATAACGCATTGAATTATAAGCATTGACAGATGATATATATATATATATATATATATATGTGAATAATCAGAACAGAACTTTAAAAAGTGTTATATATAATGATAATATTAATGTCGTTTTTAAATTTAGTGTTATATATAATTGACTTAATTATCTCGTTTTTTTTCTAAAAAAGATGTCATATAAGTGTAAGTTATATATAACAGTTTTTGTAAACGTTTATAACACCCGTGTTCATGACGGTTGCCTGCTTCAAAAAAATCGTCATAAATTGTCATATATGACGGGTTTTACCCGTCAGAAAAAGGTATTTTTCTTGTAGTGTCTTCATAAGTAACTTCAACTTGCATATCATCAACGACAGCCAATGTGATAGGAAAGTTGAGGAATGACCACTTCATCCTCCTGGTGTGCCAGCTCTCCGACATTATAAGTGTTTCTAGCTTTAGTCTTGCATACAGCCTACCAATCCCTGGTATTAAGCCGTCGACTGGGATAACTTGTGAAGTATACTTGAATTGTTTGACTTGCCAACACTAAATGTTCGAATCCTCCATATCTTTTACCATGTTTTATGTCGACAAATCGAAATTGTTAATCAATTTTTCATCCTTGCTTAGGTGTTGTATCAAACCAATCACATTTAAACAACACAATGTTCGTATCAAAAGAAACCAACCGCGGGTATTCCAACTCTATAACATCTCCTAGTACAACATAATAATCATGTTTTGGATCCTCATCGTAGATTGAGCCCCTTACACACACTCTAGAACTCTTAGTAAAATTGCCATCTTCATCGACAAACGAGTGATTGATAGGCTTATCAGTTGTTCTAAACTTGAAACCATTAATCGTGTATCCATCCCAACACTTTGCCTTCTTACTTGGTCCAATGGCTAGTGCTCGAAGCCCCTCATTCTGTAAGTTGATATCAGGACGAAAAACTTGAAAAATCACACAATATAGGTATTTTATATCCTTATTTGTAACAAAGAATTAACAATGATCATGTTTTAATATTCTTACATAATCATGGAACCACGATGGAAATTTTCTATCTACCTCTCTAGCAAGTTCATCATCATCAATATTAGGTCTTTCTATTTGTACTTCGGCTCTAAATGTACTGTGATAAAAAGAATCAAAGTTAGGATACTTCTTTGCTAACTATACATGTATAGTAAATATTCTAGTAAAGTTGTGAAGCTTACTTCTCAATATCTTTCATTTCTTCTATGTCGCTATTTAACAATATATATCGATGAGCAGCTTCAAGCTCATTGTCTTCCAACCACCATATTTTAGTAGCACTTGTAGGCTTGCCACTCACATTGAAGATAGATAGGATATCACTAATCGGTGCATCAACCCCACCTTCGTCATTCCTTGGTGCTCTATTTGATTTGTTCTGACATGAGTATCAAAATAAATGGAAACAAAAGTTTGAAACCTCCTCAATGATATATGCTTCGCATATCGAAGCCTCTACATGATCCTTATTACCCACCTTCTTCTTTAGGTGATATAGATATCTAGAAAAAGGAAATTATAATCAATTTGAAAAATTAGAATATAAAATGCTAGAAAATCATACTCAAGATAATTAAGTTATACCGCTCAAATGGGTACATCCATCGATAATGGACGGGAGCACCGACGCGTGCTTCGTATGGATGATGAATTGGCAAGTGCTCCATACTATCAAAAAACCCTGGAGGAAACACCTTCTCTAACTTGCATATTGTCAATACAATTTTCTCCTCAAGTTTAATCATATGTTGCACCGTCAACTTGCTTGAACACAAATCTCTAAAGAATATAGATAACTCGGCAAGCGGAGTCCATACGTGAGGAGGCAACATCTCTCTGAAAGCAATTGGTAGTAACCTTTCCATGAATACATGACAATCATGACTCTTTATTTCTGTCAGTTTGCGTTCATTAAGATCGACACATCTCGCCAGATTGGACACATAGCCGTCAGGAAATCTCAACTTCGCTATCCAATTGCATATTATTAATTTATCTTCCCTACCCAATACAAATGGCGTTGGAGGCTTGACCAATGTATTATTGCTACTTCGTCTTAGGTTCAACTCTGGACGCTTGCAAATATTTTCTAAGTTCTTTCTTGCTTTGGAATTGTCTTTCGTTTTCCCTTGATATCCATCACCGTATTGAAGATGTTGTCGAATACATTCTTTTTGATATGCATGACATCAAGGTTATCTCTTATGAGATTGTCCTTCCAATAAGGTAAGTCCTAGAAGATACTCCGCTTCGTCCAGTTGTGGCTATGCCCAAAATCGTCAAAATGATAATCTGATTTCGGATCTTCCATCACAGTCGACAGATCCTCTACCTCTTCCCAAACCTGATCTTCTATTAGTCTCAATGGAGGAGGAGATAGTTCTTGTTTACCAGCTCTGAAGGCATCTTTGTTCCTCCTCCACGGATGCGACACGAGAAGGAACTGACGGTGACAGTCAAAAAAGCATGTTTTTTCTCCATGCTGAAGATGAAATGCCTTACTCTTTCCCATGCATATCGGACAAGACTTAGTCCCATGAGTACTCCATCCTGATAATATTCCATATGCTAGAAAATCGTTGATAGTCCACATAAGTGTCGCTTTCATCCAGAAGTTTTGCTTTTTCGATATATCGTACATATAGACACCGAATTCCCATAATTGTTTTAACTCATCAACTAATGGCTGCAAGTAGATATCGATGTTCTTCTTTGGATTTTTGGGACCAGGTATAATAAGTGTCAAGAACGTGTAAGGAGTCTTCATGCACATCCATGGTGGAAAATTATAAGGGGTCAAAATTACCGGCCAGCAAGAGTACTGAGATCTTGACTGTCCGAAAGGAGTAAATCCATCAGAACATAGTGCCAATAGAACATTTCTAGGCTCCGCAGCAAATTTTGGATAGCACCGATCAAAATGTTTCCATGCCTCTCCATTAGAAGGGTGAGATAATTCTTCTTCATCCATCTTTCATTCCTTGCTATGCCATGTCATGTGTTGTGTTGTATTTGCGGACATATACATCCTCTGCAATCTCTTTGTGAGAGGCAAGAACTGCATGTACCTGTAGGGACGCAACTTTCCTTGGACAATTGACTTTCCTTTGCCCCGAACTGGCTTGTATCGATCCGCATGACGGAAAGTGCATTTGTCTTTATATTTGTTCTCTTTATAATATAGCATGCAGCCATTTCAACAACAATCTATCTTTTCGTAGCCTAATCCAAGTTTTCTTATCATCATCTTCGACTTGTTGAATTGTAAGTCCACTTTCCAAATTTTTAATTTTTTTTAATTTTATTTGTTTATGATTAATTTTATGGTCATTGAGAGTCATGTCAAAGCTTATAGGTGGGCTATGACCATAGTAAGGTCATATGACCTCTATATAGCTTATATATGTATTACTTAGCTATTTTATATTTTTCTACAATTTTTAGATATTTGTAGGTATTTAATATTTAAGGTTTTATTATTTTTAAGGACTTTCAGGATTTACTGTACGATCATACGGGGGTATTTCTGGACCAAATATTTTTATTTGGGCTCTAAATGACTAAAAATATTTTCTAGAATATTTTAGAATTTTTCTAGATTTTTTTAGAATTTTTGGGAATTTTTATATAATTAAAACATATAGAAATTATATTTTATAGGTTTTTGGAATTTACTGCGAGGTCACACAATGATATTTTGTGTTAAATTATTTTATTTATATTCTAGACACTTAGAAATATTTTCTAGAATTTTTCTGAATTTTTCTGCAATTTATTTTGATTTATTTGAACTTAAAATAATTTTTAAATAATTTTCTGAATTAAATAAATAAATATCCAGAAATCCACCCAGGGGGGCCCACCTGTCGGCGCCAACTGCTACAGTGATCGCCTCTCTCTCTTCTATATATATATATTATTATATTCGCCCACCCTAATTAAATTTTAGCAGCCTTTTGTGGGAGAACTCATCTAGGGTTTCCGACTTCCCGAAGCTATTTCCGCCAACCCCGACGTGCTTTTTGCACGCCATTTTTTTGTTGGAAGCTTATTGAGGTATATTTTCTGAATATGTAATTTATTTTCGTAATTTCTGAACCTAAATTTCTAAAAAATTCGTAGAGTGCTAGTTGTCCGAAACTTGACACGTTTCGGTGTTTTCGAGATTCCGGGAGAACCAAAAATCGAAATTATGAACCGTTTGAAGTTTCAGAAATCTAACACAGAGCTCTACGACATATAATATTTCCAGAAATTATTTTGTTCATCTAGTATTTTAGTTATTCTGTTGAACTCAGAATTGATCGGTTGATCACTGTTTTGGTCACGATTAGCCATAACGGCGATATCTTTTGACCAAAATGTGATTTGTGGCACTGTTGATTCCAGCACACTTGTGGGACTGAAATCTACCAAGGTGCACTTTCAAAATCTAGAGTTCACAGCGTTTGTCTAGATAGTCAATGGCACGCCTCGATTTGTGTGCCATAGTTTCCAAAAATTGAAAACATGACTTTTAATGGCCAATCTTGCATGTTTAGATTATATTTAGATTATTATTAGGTTAAATAATGTTTTTAAGTAATTTATTCTAGAATTAATTATTATTAGATTAGTAACCCAACTAGCCACTATTCTATGAAATTAGAACTAGAATATTAGAATTAATTTGTGGTTTTCGTGCACGGTTCGTGGTAGGGATGGCAATATCCCCCCGAACCCGACGGGGACCCGATTTTTTTACCCGATGGGGACGGGTTTGGGGATTTAAAAACGGAGATGGGGACGGGGATGGGGACGGGGATGGGGATTAAAAAAATCCCCGATCGGATTCGGGGACGGATATAGGTATAGTACTCCCCGCCCCGATAAATCCCCGACCCCGATTACTTATATCCATATCCATATGTGCAACCCTTTGGAAATGGTATGTTCTCTTGATCTAACTAGTAATATATACATTTATTTTATGAAAACTATTATTAACATGCCATGTAGTTTTTTTGAATGAAAATAATTTTGTAAACTTATATAATGTACATGAAAATTTGTTAATCGAACGAGAGACGGAGATGAGAAAATTCGGCCCCGAAAGTGCTAACGGGGCGGGAACGGGGACGGGGACGGAGAATGCATTGTTTAACGGGGATGGGGATGGGGTAAAAAATAAAACCCGACGGGGAATGGGGACGGGAATGGGGATTCAAACACTACTCGGGGATGGGGATGGGAGATATGGTCCCCGACCCCAACCCGTCCCATTGCCATCCCTAGTTCGTGGTGCAATATGTGTTATAGGTTGACAGCATCTAGATTGGCAACTCCCTCGTCCTCGACTTGTGACTACGGTTTGTGCAAGGATTCAGGCGAGTACATATCTGATAGTTTTTATATTTAATTATCTCTATATTTCTTGTATTTAATAATATTTTACATTAATATCACATTGATTCTTGACACGCTTGTCACACGAGATAGAAGTTATGGATTCTTGCACGTTGTTCGTGACCAATATATTTTCGTGTTCGTGACCTGTTTGGATCCATGGGTACTAGCCGGGCGAGAAAGTACATTAGTAGACATGTAAACATACCCAAAAATATCCCCAAAATATCTATTCTTGCCTGATAGCAGTTGCACAATTCACGTGCGGGGTGCCGGATTTACCCCATAGTCGTTTACATGTCGAAAGTGTATTTCAAATCACTTGTTAGATATAGTCTTGCTGTATTACAGTTTCTTGTCATTGCTTGTCTTGTGTATCATGTCTTCCTGCTTTTACTCGCATGATTCCTACCATGATTTCCTGTTTATCCCTTATCATGTATCTCAGTATTATTACAGATTTATGGATTTCGACATTTATTGATTCTGTTGTGAGAATGTACTCGTTCCATTCCTGACTGAAAACCAACATTTTCAAGTTTAGTCGCGATCACTCTTAGCACTAGAAAGGCATGGGTATACGCTGAGGTCGACCTAGATAGTGGAACTAGCTGTCTTTTCTATATTGTGAGAACTTTGTATTTTTTTAAATTTTAAATATTGTAAATGTTGTAATAAATTTAGAAATGTGAATGAGCAATAAACTTTATTTTGAGCAATTATTTCTTGCGGGCTTGACAGCGTTCTACCGCCGACTCTGCGGCGTAGGCTGGCTTGGACACGTCTCATATCCGAAAAGCGGGTGCGGGTCGTGACAAGTTTTTGTGGTGGCCCATGCAGGTCTATTTTTGCAAAAGATTGCGAACTTGTGGTAGTACATAAGTTAGTCGTACTACTGCAAGCCTGCGACTAGAAAATTGCTCATTCACAATTAGAATTGATTTAATTTTAGGGAATGACTAGGATTAGGAGTCCCTTATTCAATTTGACCCTTGGGTAGTTAAGGTTGCTAATTAGGCCATGTGATTTACCAATAATTTATTGAATTTTAAACCTATTAGATATTTGATACGATGTTAGGATCAAAGGTGGGTATACTATTCTCTTGGTAAGTTAGGCCTTCATAGAATTTAATTTCTAATTTAGATCATTTGTGCCATTTTATCTTCTGCCTTCGCTAAACCTCGTTTTATTTTTAAAACTATTTTGCGATCGTTTTATTTTCAATTCCTAATCTTGGTTCAATTATCTAAAAATTAATTCAAGTCGTCTTCGTTCATTTTGTGATCGTTTTGTTTTCAAAACTGATACTTTTACTCAAGGACAGATACTTATATTTTTTTTATCATGATCGACTTATTTGAATTTATTGAAGTTCCTTTGAAATTCTTTTAGATATAGTTAAAATAATTTTCGGTGACATACAATGGTAAGACAGATGTGCACTGCCCCTATTTATTTGAATTATGGAGACTGCGGGTGCACTGCAGTCAGCAGCGCACTGGCGTGGCATGATCCCTAAGTTGAAATAATTTCAAGTAAGAGTTGGTTGTCAAATATTACTAAAACTATATCCTAGTTGTATTATTGATCTTTTAATTTATTATGTCAATATTGGGTAGAGTTGATAAAGTGTTCGATAACATATTATACTTGAGTCACGGAACCAAGGGTTCACGGCAGCCAGATGTATACTGGCGAGGCATGGATTCTCGTTTAAATGACTTCGGGTATACTTATGATCTCCGAATATCATAGCGACTATATCCTTTATTGGCATACGACTATTATTTTTTTTCTTTCAAATTTATTTGATGTCTTATTTCTTGTTACCACCTTCTCTACAACTAGTAGTTCTTTATTTCTCTCATATTTTTCTATTTTTGAATTGTCATCTTTTAAACCTATTTTGATTTCCTTCCACTATATTCTAAAACATATTTAGATTTCGATTCTATACGCCTGATCAATTTCGATCATTCATCACATTATTTTCTTGATTATATTCTTTGTCGTGCTTATTCATATCGATTGGTCTTGTCATATTTTGATGATATTCTTGGTTGTGCCTATTTGTATCTTTTGAAATTTCGAGGACGCAATTTTTCTAAGGTGGATAGATTTGTAAGTCCACTTCCCAAATTTTTAATTTTTTAATTTTATTTGTTTATGATAAATTTTATGATCATTGGGAGTCATGTCAAAGCTTGTAGGTGGGCTATGACCATATTAAGGTCATATGACCTCTAGATAGCTTATATATGTATTATTTAGCTATTTTATATTTTTCTACAATTTTTGGATATTTTTAGGTATTTAATATTTAAGGTTTTATTATTTTTAAGGACTTTCAGGATTTACTGTAAGGTCATACGGGGGTATTTCTGGACCAAATATTTTTATTTGGGCTCTAAATGACTAAAAATATTTTCTAGAATATTTTAGAATTTTTCTGGATTTTTTTAGAATTTTTGGGAATTTTTATATAATTAAAACATATAGAAATTATATTTTATAGGTTTTTAGAATTTACTGCGAGGTCACACGATGATATTTTGTGTTAAAATATTTTATTTATATTCTAGACACTTAGAAATATTTTCTAGAATTTTCTAAAAAAATTCTGAATTTTTCTGCAATTTATTTTGATTTATTTGGACTTAAAATGATTTTTTAAATAATTTTCTGAATTAAATAAATAAATACCCAAAAATCCACCCAGGAGGGGCCCACCTGTCGGCGCCAACTGCTACATTGACCGCCTCTCTCTCTCATACATATATATTATTATATTCGCCCACCCTAATTAAATTCCAGCAGCCTTTTGTGGGAGAACTCATCTAGGGTTTCCGACTTCCCAAAGCGATTTCTGCCAACCCCGATGTGCTTTTTGTGTGTCGTTTTTTTGTTGGAAGCGTATTGAGGTATAGTTTCTGAATATGTAATTTATTTTCGTAATTTCTGAACCTAAATTTATAAAAAATTCGTAGAGTGCTAGTTGTCCGAAACTTGACACGTTTCGGTGTTTTCGAGATTCCGGGAGAACCAAAAATCGAAATCATGAACCGTTTGAAGTTTCAAAAAGTTAACACAGAGCTCTACGACATATAATTTTTCCAGAAATTATTTTGTTCATCTAGTATTTTAGTTATTCTGTTGAACTCAGAATTGATCGGTTGATCACCGTTTTGGTCACGATTAGCCATAACGGCGATATCTTTTGACCAAAATGTGATTTTGCGGCTCGGTTGATTCCACCGCACTCGTGGTACTGAAATCTACGAAGGTGCACTTTCAAAATCTAGAGTTCACAGCGTTTGACTATATAGTCAATGGCACGCCTCGATTTGCGTGCCATAGTTTCCAAAAATTGGAAACATGACTTTTGATGGCCAAACTTGCATGTTTAGATTATATTTACATTATTATTAGGTTAAATAATGTTTTTAAGTAATTTATTCTAGAATTAATTATTATTAGATTAGTAACCCAACTAGCCACTATTCCATGAATTTAGAACTAGAACATTAGAATTAATTTGTGGTTTTCGTGCACGGTTCGTGGTGCAATATGTGTTATAGGTTGACAGCATCTAGATTGGCAACTCCCTCGTCCTCGACTTGTGACTACGGTTTGTGCAAGGATTCAGGCGAGTACATCTCTGATAGTTTTCATATTTGATTATCTCTATATTTCTTGTATTTAATAATATTTTACATTGATATCACATTGATTCTTGACACGCTTGTCACACGAGATAGTAGTTATGGATTCTTGCATGTTGTTTGTGACCAATATATTTTCATGTTCGTGACCTGTTTGAATCCATGGGTACTAGCCGGTCGGGGAAGTACATTAGTAGACATGCAAACATACCCAGAAATATCTCCAAAATGTCTATTCTTGCCTGATAGCAGTCGCACAATTCACGTACGGGGTGCCGAATTTACCCAATAGCGGTTTACATGTCGAAAGTGTATTTCAAATCACTTGTTAGATATAGTCTTACTGTATTACAGTTTCTTGTCATTGCTTGTCTTGTGTACCATGTCTTCCTGCTTTTACTCGCATGATTCCTATCATGATTTTCTGTTTATCCCTTATCATGTATCTCAGTATTATTACAGATTTATGGATTTCGTCATTTATTGATTCTGTTGTGAGATTGTACTCGTTCCATTACTGACTGGAAACCAACATTTTCAGGTTTAGCCTCGATCACTCTTAGCACTGGGAATGCATGGATATGCTGAGGTTGACCTAGATAGTAGAACTAGCTGTCTTTTCTATATTGTGAGAACTTTGTATTTTCTTTAATTTTAAATATTGTAAATGTTGTAATAAATTTAGAAATGTGAATGAGCAATAAAGTTTATTTTGAGCAATTATTTCTTGTGGGCTTGACAGCGTTCTACCGCCGACTCTGCGGCGTAGGCTGGCTTGGACACGGCTCGTATCCGAAAAGCGGGTGCGGGTCATGACAAAAATTTTTCAGGCAAATCCTTTGATCCTTTTGGCAACAACTCTCTGACAAACTGGATGATCCGGTCGTAGCATTCTTGCGACAAGTTAAAATCAGACTTGATGTTCAGCAGCCGTATCACCACAGACAGGACATAATGAGTGTCACAGCCCGAGAATATCGGTGTATCGGCATCCTTGAACATATCATAGAATTCCTTTGCATCAGTATTCGGACCCTCCGAATCAAAACTAGGCCCAGCCGCAGCAAATATCATCTCCCGTGCTAAGTTTTGCTACCGATATTCGGGATGATCTCCAGGTGACGACTCTCTGACCTCCATATCAAAGGAGGACTGATATTGCGAGAACAAAGGTTCTCCTTGAGCCATCCACTCCTTGTAGTTTTGTACGAAATCCTTCTTGTAGAGATGCTCCCTCACAATATCCACCTCTCTGAATGGAATATTACGACATTTGACACAAGGACACTTGACGAGTCTACCATTCATGAAATCAGGTTGGATACTGGCGTATTTGAGAAATTCCTCAACGCCCGTATTGAAATCGTCATTCAGGCCAATCTTGCTCTCATGTTGTCGATTGTACATCCATGTACGATCAACTAAGTATCGACTCATTGCTTTCATCCGAGTGAATATGATTCTGCACCATAACCATATATATTCAAAAAGAGAGATGGATTACATATCAAATATGATTTGTAGATCATATATAAAAAGACTCTTCATATTTAAAAAGACTCTACATTTGTAGATCATATTTAAAAAGAATCTTCATATATATATATATATATATATATATATATATATATATATATATATATATATATATATATATATATATATATATATATATATTCAACGAATACGAAAAATCCACTGTTCTTTAATTCAATCGGAATGTCCGTGGACCAATTAAATTTATTATAAAAAGCTGTTACTTTATCAAGATACCTTAATAGTTGATACAAAAAATAAAATTGAGAGACTTCTGTTACTAAGGGTATTTCAAACAAAAAGTACTTTTTATTATTGGCCAAAATGTTGCTAATTAAGAATAGTAATTTATATATTAAAGCCACCGATATAATCACGTGTAGAAATAAATAAACCCTTTTCTTTGTTGCTAATTAAGAATAGTATTTAAATGCAATGTGTTTGGCAGGAATGCTCATGCTGCAAATTAATGACATGTCCCCTATATTGTTGTCTTATTGAACTACTCTAGTAGTCATCATGTGTACAATGTTTTTGGTTATTGAACTGCTCGTCATCTTCATGTGTGTATTGGTCGTAGCTGAATAAATTGGGTTTCTAATCTCTAATCTAACACCATCAAAGCAAGTCCCCTAGGTTTCTTCAATCTCTAATCTAACACTATATACAATCAAAACAGAAGACTCATAACAAAATTATATAAAATTCTTACAATCCTTAAGTTGATTACTGCAGAAATTATTACCAATTTTGTCATATAATTAATGGTTTTCTTTACTATTATGATCTACATTTCTCTATAGCAATAAAATTTGAACAAAGTAATTGCAGACTTCAGTAAAATACCGTGCACAACACAGAGAGATCGAGTAGCTACGAGGTCATATATTCTTTATAATCGAAATGGCTTCTGATCAGTAAAGCTTACAAAGGAAACCTGTACAACATATGCAACTCTTCTTATTTAGGGCTTAAATTGATGATATAATGCAGAAATTTAGGGCTTATTTAGCCCGAGATGTCAAAGGCTCTTGTTTTCATGGTGTACATAGCCTCAAGAAATCTGCTAAGCAGAACCACAAAACAGTACCTACCAAGCCCTAAACTCCTAAAATGATATAATGCAGAAATTTAGGGCTTAAATTGATGATTGAAAAACAAATCAAACTAAAAGAACTTCAAAAACTTTTATAAAAAAGTACCAATTTCAAGGGGGAGGCGGAGGGAGTCGACGAGGAGGAGATGGCACCGGCTTCAAGTAGGCGGAGATGGCACCGACTTCAGAGGAGTCAATTTTTGGAGGAGTCGACGAGGAGGAGGAGGGATCCGTTGACGAGGAGGAGGGAGGAGGGAGGAGGGAGGAGTCGACGAGGAGGAGGAGGGAGGAGGGAGGAGGGAGGAGGCAGCGGGGCTCCAGTGTGGAGAAGCAATCGGCGAGGAGAAACAATTGACTTTAGAAAAAAAAAAATAGGTTTTGGAGGGAGAAGCAATATGACTATGGAGTTTTGGGGGTTTTGGGAGGGAGAAGCAATCTGACTTTGGAGTTATGGGTGGAAAAGGTATTTCGGTAGCGACTGAAATGTTAGTCGCTAGATTGTTGACTATATAATTAAGATATTACCTACTACTTAGCAACGAAATGTAGCAGTTGCTAAATAATTTCAAAAAAAATTCAACGCACTAGCGACTGACTTGCGATGAACCATCCCGTTCTTTAAACTAAATTTTCAATTAGTTGAATATAAGTCACTAGTTAGTCGCTAATTTAGCGACTAATAGAGGTTAGTCGCTAATTTACCATAATTTTGTAGTGGTATACTGGGGGTTATTGCGCGTGCCTTTATAAGTTCCTCTCTTCTCTCTCATTTGTACAAGTTCCTTAGGAATTTCAGAAAGCAGAGAAGAGAGAAACAGAGATAGAGTTCTGTCCATCGAGGAGTCCAGAAGAGCATTTCGTAAGAGTGTTCCGCAGTTCGTCTTCGAACTTGCTGGTTCCTGGGAGCTGATCGTCGTGTGGGGCGAATCTAGCTTTGAGCTCCGGTGATTCGTCACTCCAGCAGGCATCTTCTTCTGTTCATCTTTTGTCCCTTGTAACTCGTTTTGAACAAGATCTTCTATGATCTAATCAGAAAATTTTCTGCGGGCTTTCGTCGCTGTTGTTACGAAATTTATTTGTGCCTTCTTCAAAGTGTTACATTTTATTTCGTCTCTCTGAATCATCCGGGATCTCAGTTGTGCCTTCCTCGAAGTATTGCCGAAATATGTTTTTCATCTTAAAATCACGTCCCAGCAATAACAAATACTGAATCCTTTCGTACTGTGAAGCAAAATGAGTTTCTATTGTATGCATGATTCTTTTCTGTATGTACTTAATTTCTGTTGAATGCCATTGATCAGTTCCATTTTACAAGCTCCTTGGATGGATGACTAGTTTTTATACATATCATGGGATCAGCATAACAATTTTTTGCCACTCAATTTCAGTCTTGGGATATCAACTAGTCATGCATAGAGTATCTACACATAAAACTGTATTTTTCTTCTGTATACTAGATATAAACACACTTTTTTTCATTTGTTCAACTAAGAAGAGTTAATAAAAGATGCTCACATTCGTTATTGAATACCTATTATAACATAATGATATATATATTTGAGTAATAAGAAAATGATATTTAGTGTTACCAAAGCAAAAGTAAAGTCAATTTAAACAAACTCTCTCTAGTCTTCATCATTTTGAGATGCCTGAAAGAATACTGTATCCTTCCATGTGTATTGTATATGATTTCTGTTAAGTTATGACCCTTTTTGTCTATATGTACATTTTGATTGGTAGACCAAGTTCTTCGGCTTGATTATTATTTATTTTCTTTTATGATATACCTTGAAAGCATGAACTGTTTCTGTAATGGTTTCGCAAAGAAATGCTTGCCACTCAGTTTCGTCCTTAAGCCATCAACTCCAGCGCTATATCTACTAGAGAGGAGACGGTTGTTCTGTACCGGCACACTCCAACGCTTCCTGAGAAAATATTGAAGCATTCCAGCTCTGATGTGGTTTCCGCAACATCCTTGAGTGCCTCCACTGCTCCTAAATCCTTGAAGAGATGTACATAAATTTCCTGGGATTTCATCATCCAAATTGCCAACTCGATGACGAATCTCCTAATTCTCGGAGCCTTAATTTCTGGGTACTTGTATCTTTTCAGTATCTCTACCAGCTTCTTTGCAAAGTCATCATCTTCGGTACCAGCCCCTCGAAGCTCGGCAACAAATTCGTCAGGAGTTGTGAATCGGAATATCTGCGTCGCAAGCCCAAGTGATGCCTCCAGTAACTTATCTTTCTCGACAAGGATTGTTTTCAATACCTGAGGGAGAAAACAACAGAGATTCAACCATTTGCTTCTTATTTCTCTCTTTCTCGTCTTGGTCAGGAAACTGATTCTTCTTACAAGGTCCATAACCGTTTCTTCTTAAATTAGTTGTTGGATGCCTTTTTCTACCGGGAATTTATTTAGAATCAATAATTTAGGTCAATAATATGACCCTTATATGATATTATACACTTGCTAGTAAATTTGCATTATGAAGATTTGCTAAATGCGAACTATTAATATTCTTGTCAATGTTATTTTCATGCCAAAGGATATGATAAATTAGTTGGCCAAGTTCCACGGGATATGGTATCCGAGGCAGCAAAGTCGTGAAAAGCTTAGACGGGAACTCAAGATGGTGAGATGATGAGGGCCTCAAAATAAAATTTTGGGGTGTGTTGTTATTGGATTA
Organism: Iris pallida; assembly: GCA_029216955.1. Taxonomy (NCBI): domain Eukaryota; kingdom Viridiplantae; phylum Streptophyta; class Magnoliopsida; order Asparagales; family Iridaceae; genus Iris; species Iris pallida. The sequence goes on from JANAVB010022397.1 coordinate 14,589,270, forward strand.
ACACAAAGGGTGCGGCTATCCGCACCCCAGCCATTGCTAAGCCCACCCCATCCTTAAAAAAAAAAAAATGTAAACTTCCTATTCTACCCCCCTCCCCCTCCCCCGCTCCCCTCTCCTCCCCGCTCCGCCGACCCTCCTCCTCCGACACCCTGACCCCGCTGCTCCCCCTCCCCTCCTCCCCCGACCTCCCCCGCTGCTCCCCCTCCCCCCTTCCTCCCCCGCCGCTCCCCCTCCCCCCTTCCTCCCCCGCCCTCCGGCTCCCCCGGGGGAGGAGGGGGGGGGGGGGGGGGCGGAGGAGGAGGGGAGGGGGGTCGGGGGAGCAGCAGCGGGGGGTCGGAGGAGCGAGAGGGCTGGGGAGGAAGGGGGGAGGGGGAGCAGCGGGGGAGGTCGGGGGAGGGGAGGGGGGCCGGAGGAGGAGGGGAGGGGGGGGTCGGGGGAGGGGGGGGGGGGGGTCGGGGGAGCAGCGGGGGAGAGGGTCGGGAGAGCGGGGAGGGAGAGTGGGGTAGAATGGTAAGTTTACAATTTTTTTTTTTTTTTTTTTAGGATGGGGTGGGCTTAGCAATGGCTGGGGTGCGGATAGCCGCACCCTAACACAAATATGTAGTCACTAAAACTTATGATACACCAAGTCGTCAACATGCAACTCTCATTCGATAAGGTGGTCAAGACCAAAAGACGTGGGGGATCTCAATACTAAAATTTGGGAGTGTATACTAATTCTATGCAAGCTTGTGGTTTATTCCCTAATTACGTGATGTGATTTTTTTTTCTAATTTGTACGGCAAAAGCATATTGAAAAAATAATAAGCATATGATGCAAATCTTGTTGTGTATACTAAATACACAAGTGTAAGACTTTAACATCAACTGCATAAAGTTTTCAACAAGGAATAATGCTAATAGTATCGCTTACCTGAAATGATAGATGCAGGAGAGAAAAACAATGAGAGAACGAGATATAAAGAGAGGGAGACAGTGAGAGAGTCTCACATGTCGCCACCTCGCAATAGACATCATAGTCAAAGATAGAAATGAGATTTGATATGTTAGGACAAACATAAAAGAAAAAATAATGGAGCAGACAGAAAATAACTATTGTACCTCATCTTTTGTAGCATATTTTAAAATATTGAATAATATCTAGAGATTTTAGTTATTGGGATTGGGCTACATATAAGTCGAGATAGGTCGAAGCAACTGTAATGAGGCGGCGAGACGATAGAGGATCTGAAATAACTAGGTGGACACCTAAGGCTGTGAGGTGTTGGGGTTCCAGCCTCGATTGAGGTGTATATATAAGAAGGACAATATGGACATCGTAAAGCATCGACGGGAGTTACGGTAAAGACGACGAAGGATTGGTGGATGAACTGGGGCTCAAACTGAGGTCCTGCCGGTACACCACGGTTGTGGTATACCTAAGGTATACCAATTTTTGGGTGATTCATTCTAGAACCTATTTTGAGGTCCTTACGGTACACTACGGTATACCGGCAATGTACCACCTGTCGGGATTCGGTTTAGACATGGATCCAAGTTAGCATATTTTTGGACCATATTATCTAATATGGACGAACATGATTACTGGACTAATTTAAGAATTTTCTAATCCTAAATTAGGGTTTCTTAACCTATATATAGAGGTTAAGGGAGGTTGTAATGGCTCAAAGGAGAGATTCAATAGAGCAAGTCCACATGAATATAAGAGAAAGTTTGTGCTTTGTTCTTATGGTTCGCTCTTCGAGATAGTCTGAAGGAAATTTCTATTCGTGAAGTATTCTTCTTCATTTTGGGAGACTGTAGTGATTTCATTGTGTATCTTCTTCTTCTTTCTTGATATTTGTGAGGGTTGAATTGGGGACAAAGGTTTCAACATATTTGTATCAATCTAGTATTATTAGAATATATTAATTGTGATTTGTTTAGTGACATAGTCATCAGACATATACTGTGTTCGATCTGTCATGGTTCTTGCGTGAGACGGGGGGTTTGTTATGTTCAGGTTGACATCATTTTTGTAACATATTGGGACAAAAAATTGGTATCAGAGCTCTCAGGTTTTTGATAGGGAAGGTGCAACCATGTCTATGGAGCAGATGAACACACATATGGTTATCCTTACTAAAAAACTTGATAATCTGGGAATCAAAGATGGAGGATCTACTCTAATAAAAATAATTATATAGAACATTGGAGGGCAATAGCACCAAGCCATCGGACAAAGTTGATAATGACTGAAAAATGTTGTATCGTAAGGATGTTGGATTCATTCACCAATAGCTGGACGATTCAGAATTTCATCACATGTAAATAAAGAGTTCAACAAAAGCACTATAGTAGATGTTGCATTCGTTGTACTGACGGAAGACAGTTGGCAACAAGATGTTTCTTATTCACTAAGTCATAAACTCGAAGTACACGGTGGGTATCTCGGTAGTACAACAGCTGAACGAGTTAGGGTATCAAGAATCAACTATCAACGATGAACATGGTGATTGATGATGAGATTTAGGCCTTACTGCTTTTAAGTTCTTTGTCGAATAGTTCTGAGACATTACTGGTGTTCGTGAGTCACGATAGAGGAAGTCAAAAGCAGTTTGTTGAATGAGGAGATTAAGAAAATAGAATCATCGGAGGAGGCCTTTCTAGTTGGTTCCAACAAGAAGGGAAGACTAAGTCACAATCGGGAACAAGGGGGAGTTCTCGAGATCTTGCGAGTGTGGACCGCAAGGAGGCCTATTATCACTGTGGCGAAGGGTCATTTTAAACAGGACTACATGAAGCTCAAAAATAAGAAGGCTAAGGAAAGGATGATCAAGTAGATTTTACTATTATGGGAGATCTTATCATCTTGGCAGCCAACATAAAAGTACATTGTGGCGCCGGTACATGTCATGGCAACGATTAGGTCTTAGAAACGGGGCGTCATATCACGCCACTATAAGGATGAGCTTCATTATGTCATAGCGAAGCAGTAGCTTTCAACGTGTGACGATGGACGAAAAGGTAACAGTTGCAGTTGTAGGTATCGGTGATGTGCACTTAACAACTGAGTCTGGCGAGAAGCTTATTTTCAAGGGGGTTCATCATATACCGAGTTTGTGCTACAACTTGATATAGGTACGAAAGCTGAAAGATTACGGTTGTCTCAGTATATTTGGGGACAAAGATTAAAAGCTTACGAAGGTTTCCCAACCGCTAGCTCGAGAGGATATATATTATGGCATATATATATATATATATATATATATATATATATATATATATATATATACATGCTCAAACCGCTAAGGTGTACCGGAAAGCCACAGACATCGGATGGAGGCTCGAGAAATATTCGACAGGAGTTTGTGCATCGTCGAAAACTCGTCGAGGAGAATCTTCAAGATGATTTGAGGGATAAATAGGATTTGGTTCAGCGAGATAAAATGACGAATGGCGGTGCATCAAAGATTAAAGGTCAGTCTGTCAGTTCCATGATAGCTGGCCGATCTCTAAGTGTACATTGTTCTTCGAATTCGATTTTGGTGATGGTGCTTAACCAAAGCTTGACGGAGTGACAACGGGTTTAGCAATTCAAAGCCAGAAAGGAGATTAAGGAGTGCAGTAAACTCAAGCTGAGAAGGGTATATCACTATTTTATATAGGAGGAGTTGCAAGTAATCGATAGCGTTCATAGTGCATGATATTTTGCTCACGGATGCATGTGTACGAGGGAGGCTCAGTGTCAGACACAAGGTGGATATGTTTAGGAGCTTGAATCTAGAGGAAACTGTATCGTTCACTTGGTTGGGCCAGCTATGGGAGTAGGTTCCGGTGAAAGATAGATGTCGAGGCAGGCATCCAAGACTTATGGTGAGATTGATGGTCAGAGCCTTCGAGCTTGGCCGATTTATTGTTATCGACGAGATCCCAATAGTTTGGGAGGTGCTAAAGCATGGAATCTAGGGTCGACGTGGTGGTCAAGGAGTTGAAGATGAATGAAGATGCAAAGCAGTCTAGAGGATTCGAGATCAAGGACGAGAGGGTGCAAAACAATTGTCGGAAGACGACAAGCATGGAGTCTAGTTTAGGAGGCATGGGTCAACACCTCTCATGAGACTGAAGGGAGTTTGTTTGGATTCTAGCCTCATTTCTAGGTGTATGGTATGACATTCTGGGTTTCTGAACCATCGATGAAAGTTACGGTAAAGACGATGGAGGATTAGTGGGTGAATCAGGGCTCAAATTGAGCCAAAATAGTAGCAATGGTGTACTAGCAACAGTATACCGAAGTTATACCAGTTTTTGAGTGATTGATTCTATAGCCTATTCTGAGGGTCTAGCGGTATACCGATGGTAAGTCATCCGAGATAACTCCACTAGTCTTCCTGTGAAGCTTCGTACACTTACCTCCCTTATTAGCATGTCGCGCTGTGCTGAGAAGATAATCAAGGTTTGATTATTTAGTATTATTCCTCTGCGGTCTACCTGACTCAATCACCATCAAATCTTGTTGAGCCTCCTTAGAGGCCACAACTCCCGACTGTCATCTCTTGCCTTAGGAACCCCTATGTTCAGGCCCCAACCTTTTTCCTGTAACTGACCTCGTACCCGTGGCCCTGACTCCCTCCTTTGTTGGTCCCGACTTTATTGGCCCTTTCATTTATGTCCATATTCTCCCTTTGACTTATTTCTTCTGACTCTTTCTCAACCCGTATGCTAGCCTAGCTAGCATTCTCAGTGTTTTCCTCTTGTGGCTGGCTCCTGTTCACTTGTACTTCAGAGTACTAGCTTCTAATATGGCCAAAACTTTAGCATCATGCACGTCTCAGAGGCTCCCATTTGTACTAAACTTTCTAAAGTAAGGGTTCTCCATTAGGTAATTCTATTTCTAGTTCCTCTACCAGCACATCCATGGTATTGATTTCCATAAATATTCTCGCATAGGAGAGTCTCTCCCTCCTCGCAATATGGGTGTTTGTACGGTGAGACTTGCCAATCCCACTGGCCATCTTCATGATAGCCAAAGTACTCCACAATTGCAGGGGAAGCCATGGGAGTCTAATCAATATCGGGACCACATATAGCCAATCTTTATGAAAGTTGGACAATGGATCCCTTCATTGTCCAAGGACCCTATTTAGGTCGCCGAAAAGTCCAAACTTGATAAAATAAAAGCCATTTTCTCAGGAGTATATATCCAGGGTCCCTTTCGGCCTCCACATGCACATAGCGTATCCACATATTTGTCCGTAATACGGACGAGAACCCATCACACATAGAACGATGGTATTCTTCCAAAATTCCTCAATTTCCTTCAAGTACTCCTTCATAATTTGGGTAACTTTCCTTTCCTCCACCGTATTGGACTCAACATATTGCATTGACAACACCTTCCTGACTTTCCCAGCCTTACACATATCTGCCAAGGAGACCAGAGGTGACTTGGAAACTTTCAACGGAGAGGAGGTCAAAAGAGGCAAAGAAGAAAACACTTGGGATGCAACTCCCTGATTAATTGGTTTGCGGCTCCGATCCACCTGAGTTGATAAGAAGCCACCCCCCACGTGGGAGATCTTGCCACTGCCACCCGAGAAGGTGGAGCTTTGAGCTTCAAAGAGAACCAAACTCCTTCCCCCGTCTTCCTTTCCCCTTCTCCCGAGAAATGTCACGCTTTGATGTGGAGTCACGGAATGCTCGCTGCCACCTCTCCACCGTGGTCCAGTCCTCCTGATCCTCACCTTTTACTTGCCAACCCCGATTCAGAGGCTATTCTCCGGCGGCAGAACTACTATTGGGAGAGCATGCCGAAGCCATCGATATATATTGATATATAATACAAATTGATGGCTTCTAGGAAAGACATGTTCTCCCGATATACAGTAGAAACTCTATAAATTAATACTCGATTATTTAATAAACTCTCTAAGATAATATTTTTGGCCGGTCCCGACTCGGGGATAGGGTGCTAAATTAATAATTCGCTAAAATTATAAGATAATACATTTTTGATAATTTCTTCAGACCCCATATAAAATATAAATTAATAATTCCTTATATATAGCATATTACATGAATGATTTATGAAGGTTTCTTGAAAAATGACTCAATTGTCTTTTATTTTTTGTTGAAATCAATTTCCCCTTGAATCTCGTCTCTAATTTTCCTTAGCATGGTAAGAACTTCTGGTGTTGTTTTCTCATAGCTCAACAAGAAATTGTTCAATGTGATTGCCGCTTTAATAGCTTCGTTTCGCGAAGGGGGCTCCATTGTAGAACTTTCATCATCTTCTTCATCGATATCATCTTTATTAATTCCAATAACGCTTTCAATAATTTCTTCATCAGTCAACAACTGTGCAACTACATTTTCTTCTGGGTGAGTCAGAACATCTTCTGTGTATGATTTGTTTGTGTTAACCTATTTTGATCTTGTATTTATATAGAAAATATTTTTAATGTCCATAAAGTGATACACTGAACACAAGAAGCATAATAAGGTGGGAGATTGAAGGTTTCTTTCAAATTGGGCCCTTCATTTGATATACACATGCATTGTATACAATAATTAAGTGGAAGCTTGAAAGGTGTTTGTAAACTACTATATAGAAAATATTTTTAATGTCCATAAAGTGATACACTGAACACAAGAAGCATAATAAGGTGGGAGATTGAATGTTTCTTTCAAATTGGGCCCTTCATTTGATATACACATGCATTGTATACAATAATTAAGTGGAAGCTTGAAAGGTGTTTGTAAACTACGTAAATATTTTACTATAAATTAATAAAATATTAATTAATATATAAATTAATAATTATTAATTTATCGATTAATTAATAACTCTTTTAATTAATAAATTTTGGTGGTCCCAAGTGTATTATTTTATAGAGTTTCTACTGTATATTCCAATAGAGGGACTAAGTATCTAGGGTAAATAGAACCGAAACCACGCCACAGGGCTCGAACACCAGACCTCCCGTGCTGCAATGTTTCTCCTCTACTAGGCTAAAGGATAATTGGCCCATATATATATATTTTTTTTTGAAAGAAGGTAAATGTGGCGAACCCTCCCACGGGAATCGATCTCCTGACCACTCGGGTCGCAATGTTTCTCCTCTACTAGGCTAGAAGGTAATTGGCCCATATATATATATATATATATATATATATATATATATATATATATATATATATATATATATAATGTTTCTCCTCTACTAGGCTAGAAGGTAATTGGCCCATATATATATATATATATATATATATATATATATATATATATATATATATATATATATATATATATATATATATATATATATGGGCCAATTACCTTCTAGCCTAGTAGAGGAGAAACATTATATATATATATATATATATATATATATATATATATAAAATATATATATATATATATATATATATATATATATATATATATATATATATATAATGTTTCTCCCAGAGAGAGAGAGAGGAGAAACATTAGAATTTTTTTTTTTTTTTTGGAAACAGGTAAATTATTTCTGGAATCGCTCCCACTGGGATTCGAACTCCTGACCACTCAGGCCGCATGCATCTCTCTTAACCACTAGGCCAGAGGTCATCTGCAAACATTAGAATATATATATATATATATATATATATATATATATATATATATATATATATATATGCAAATGACCTTAGTCTAGTGGTTAAGAGAGATACATGCGGTCCGATTGGTCAGGAGATCGATTCCGGTGGGAGCTTGCTGTAGTGTCCCGCTCCTAGCGGTTCACTATGTAAGGCTTGTGGCTTGGCTAACTCGGTCGGAACCGAGTATTGGAAAAACTTACCGTCGGCATCGAATCGATCACGGACAAGTGCATAAGAACCTTTCCAATTAATGGATCGGTTTCTCTTGAAATGCGTACAAGAGTTTTCTCTGGATGTTTTGCTGCTGGTTTTGCTGCTTGGTTTTGATGGATACTTTTTTGAATGATTTTCGATGATTTGATTCTTGTCCGTTTTTATCGATTTGCATAGCATTCATTCTTGAGAATTCTAAGAGAAGAGAACACAACGAGACGGATTATTAATCAATCTTTTGGTGCCAATGCAGACTGACGCGTGACGGAAGGTAAAGCGTGCGAGTGTTCCTCTCTCTCTCTCGATGATTCTCTAATTGGGTGAGTGTGGATCTCTGTGGTGGTATTGTCCCTCTCGCTATTCCTTCATGCCAACTAAATAATTGTCTTACAACATCCGTTGATCGATACCAAGATGCTAATGCCACAAGTCAATACCACTAAGATGCTAGAGATAGAACATTGAAATGAATTGATTATACTGCAATGAACTGAACATGGAAATGATTGAATTGATGCCTAGAATGATGGTTATGAAATGCTAAGAATGATCATGTTGCCTATTACTTCAAATATTCTATGCACACTATGTATATCGAGTCGGACACACATTCGCCTGACCATGGACAACTTGTATACAAGGATTGAGCAATAATTTCCTCGAACGGTACAGGGGCGCCTGTACTGATTCGGCCTAGGAGGAAATAATGAAGTGCTTTGGGAAAACATGAGTAATGCGAGGCATCATAGAGGCTAGCTCCCTACTGTGTTGTCATCTCATTATCTTGAAGTCCCAAATGCAAATGAATGAATGAAAAGAGTCCATATGGTTTAACAACACCAGTGGTCACATCGTGGGAATGTATGCTAATCAATGTCTTATGCAGGGACGGTAAGTATATTATTATTATCCTGTATCTTTTGCAGGAAAGCTGGATTCGGCCAATGGTAAAGTAAACATGGGTTTAAGAACTACCATGTCATTTGAATTGTGATTTACTCTAAATATTGCCTGTCCCTTATAAGTTCATATCTTTAAAATGCTTGTCATTAATAAAATGTTGGTTTAGCTGAGTGGGCCAACGGGGCTCACCAGCGCATTGTTATAATGTGCTGACCCCTCCTCCACAGGTACTAGAGAAGGCTCGGGCGCACATCGCAATTAAAGCTTTCTGAACTGCTGTTTCCTTTCAAGTTGTTTTTCCCTAAGGACGCACAAAGTATTGCAGAGATTTCAAAGATAGCTGCTTATATTTTAAAGTACTAAAGGGGCATGATGTATGGAACGGGAAATTATTTCATGGCAGCCTATCAGTTGTACTTCTTTTCATGAATCAATGTAGCCGAAAAGGCATTTCAAATATTATCGAGAAAAGTTGTATTCTGACTACTATCATCAATAAAATGAATATTTTCTTCCTATTACGCTTGCTTAATGTTTCCGCAACTGTGGCTTATTTTTCAAATGTGATGAATTGATATAAATGTGCATGTTCTAGCCTTGTACAAGTGCAACTCCAGATTTGTACGGCATCACGCCTTAGCGAGGACGATCGATTCGGCGTGAATCGAAGCAAAGCGAGCGATTCCTCGAATCGGGGCGTGACAAGTTGGTATCAGAGCACGGTTTCACTTCCTCGGATTTCAAAAATAAATGTTTCAAAAAGGAAGTCTTGATGCAAATTTTCTCGATTGATAGTGTCGATAGCGCTGGCATGAAATAATGTTCCATACAATAAGCCCATAAATATTTTATGAGTGCTAATGAAATTATTTCTTTGTAGAATGACCAAGGGTGATAGCTCAAAGACGAATTCATCGTCTGACCCAATTGAGAAACTGATTAAGCAAATGGATGCTCAGAGGAAGCAGAGCAAAGCTCAACATCGCGCGCTTCAAGAGCAACTGCAGTATCAGTTTCAGGAGCAGCTAGATGCTCAACAAAAACAAGTGGATAGTCTAACTCAGATTGTCACCAAGCTGTCGGCCGATTCCAATGTTTCTGCAAAAGCCGCAGCAACCGAGACCGTGGAGGTACCGGCAAAGAAATCTGAGACGCCGACACGGAAGAGGACGAGCTTCAAGTTCTCTGAATTTAAAAGTTGCGACCCGCCTGAGTTTAATGGGAAAGAGGAGCCAGATGAGGTGATGGGCTTCTTGAACACACTGGAGGGCTACTTCCGAATGTTAGAGATTCAGGGCAGTAAGAGAGTGGAGTGCACCGCTGTACAACTTCGTCTCAAGGCCCAAGAGTGGTAGATTTCGCAGAGACAGGCACTTTGCAAAAATAGTCAGGATATAAAGATGTCTTGGGAGGCCTTTAAGCAGGCTTTCATCACTCAATTCATTCCACCCGCTGTCCGACAACAAAAAGAGAATGAGTTCATTGCACTTCGACAAGGCAGTATGTCAGTGCATGACTACGAGACAGAGTTTTTGAAGAGAGTCGCATTCGCTGGGTACATGCTACCGAATGACGACGCCAAGCGAGGAAGATTTGTGCAAGGCTTGAATGAGGGCCTAGAGCGGGATGTGCTAACTCAAAAATGTACGTCTTACCGGGAGGCGTACGAGACAGCTCTCGAGATGGAGAGATTTCATAAGCCGGCTAGTCGTGAGACAATGAAGAGCAACCAAGGACTCAATAATCAGAAACGACCTTGGTCTGCTAGCAGGAACGACGCACCTAAGCATCACAATACTGGAGACAATAGGGGGCCTCAACATACAGAACGTTGTAAATTATGCAATCGTTGGGGACATCGATCTGAGGATGGTTGGGTGAAGTGTTTCAAATGTGGCGAACAGGGCCATAAGGAAGCTGACTGCAGAAATAGAGGAGGGAATCAGTATCCTCCTCGTGGGCATAACAATAATCAGTATCGTGGGCATAACAACAACCACAACCGGGGACAATATAACAACCAGTATCGTGGCGAAGCGACACCAGCCTTACCGGCTCCAGCTGGGAATGCACCGAATCAACAAGGTGGGCAAGCAAGGGTTTATGCCTTGACTCAGGCAGAGGCCCAGACCGCGGAGAATGTTATAACAGGTACGTTGCTATATAAAGGCACACCTGCAAGAGTACTTTTTGATTCTGGCGCTACTCATTGCTTTATCTCTTCTGATTTTGCAACGGAAAATAAATTTTGTATGACTCAATTAAAGACAGCTTTGTGTGTTAGCACTCCTTTGGGAGTAGATATGCCTGCAACTTTGATTTGCAGGGACGGCTACATTAAGATTGGAGGCAAAACTTTATCTCTGGATGCAATTGTACTCGACATCAAAGAGTACGATATCATCTTGGGAATGGACTGACTCAGCGCCTGTCATGCAACGATTGACTGTGCGGATAAGAGAGTTGTGTTTCGCCTAACCGGAGAAACAGAGTTCTCTTACTCATGCGGCTCGGCGTTCCAAGGACCTATGGTAATATCGGCAGTTACAGCAAGGCACATATTGTACTCTGGGTGTGAAGGGTTCCTTGTTTCTGTTTTTGATACTCAAATGAAGGGTGTAGATTCGAAACAGATCGAAATTGTGGCAGAGTTCCCTGATGTGTTTCCGGACGTGATATCTGGGATGCCGTCGGATATAGAAATTGAATTCACAATTGATACATTTTCGGATACTCGTCCGATATCAAAAGCGCCATACAGGATGGCTCCGGCAGAATTGAAGGAACTAAAGGTGCAGCTACAAGAATTACTAGACCGGGGATACATTCGCCCAAGTGTATCTCCATGGGGAGCTCCAGTGCTGTTTGTAAAGAAGAAGGATGGGACGATGCGGCTATGCATCGATTACAGAGAACTAAACAAGGCAACCATCCGTAACAAGTATCCCTTGCCAAGAATAGATGATCTGTTCGATCAGCTACAAGGAGCGACCGTATTTTCAAAAATTAATCTTCATTCAGGATACCATCAGTTGAAGATCAGACCCGAAGATGTTCCTAAGTCAGCATTCCGTACGAGATACGGACACTATGAGTTTTTGGTCATGCCATTCGGTTTGACTAATGCTCCAGCAGCCTTCATGGATTTAATGAATAGGGTGTTTCGACCGTTCTTAGACAAATTTGTTATTGTGTTCATCGATGACATCTTGATCTACTCAAAGGATAGGGAGACTCATGTCGAGCACTTGAGAGAAGTACTTCAGACGCTGCAGGACAACCAGCTCTATGCAAAGCTAAGTAAGTACGAGTTTTGGATGAACACCGTGTCGTTCCTAGGACATGTTGTTTTGGCAGAAGGTGTTGCCGTTGACCCAAAGAAGATTGAGGCAGTTGTTGACTGGAAGCAGCCTGCATCAGCTAGTGAAATACGGAGTTTCCTTGGTTTAGCCGGGTACTACCGTAGATTTGTGAAAGACTTCTCGAGAATCGCCTCGCCTTTGACTCGCCTGACTCAGAAGGGAGTCGTATTTAAGTGGACGGACGACTGTGAGAGTAGTTTCCAAGAACTCAAGCAGCGGCTCGTCACGGCTCCAATCTTAGCACTTCCAGAGGGCTCTGAAGGATTTCAGATCTACAATGACGCGTCGGGACTTGGTTTGGGATACGTTCTTATGCAACATAGGAAGACAATATCTTATGCTTCGAGACAACTCAAACAGCATGAGAAGAATTACCCAACACATAATTTGGAAGTGGCGGCGATTGTGTTCGCGTTGAAATTGTGGCGACACTATCTCTATGGTGTGTCCTGCGAGATCTTCACGGATCACAAAAGCCTGAAATACATATTCACACAGAAAGAATTGAATTTGAGGCAGCGGCGATGGTTATAATTGATTAAGGATTATGACTTGACAATCTCCTACACACCGGGTAAAGGAAATGTGATAGCTGATGCCTTGAGTCAAAAATTTGTTAGGTCCCTAACAATAGCAAAAGAGGTACTACGAGATCTTGAAGAGATGGGCATCGAGTTCAGGATCCGTCCGTAGAATGTGCAGTTGGCTCAGTTACAACTTGAGCCGAGTCTCCAGGGAAGGATTAAGATTGCTCAGAAGGATGACCCGTTTCTGCAGAAGATACGCGAGTTGATTCTAGCAGGAAAGGCGTCAGACTTTACCGTTGAAGATGACACTATTCGTGTCAAGGGAAGATTATGCGTTCCTAAGGATGAGAATATCAGGAAGGAAATACTGACCGAGGCTCATTTCGCGAAGTATTCCTTGTATCCGGGAGGCACGAAAATGTATAAGGATCTACGCTCAACTTTTTGGTGGCATGGTATGAAGAAGGATGTGGCGCTATTCGTGTCACAGTGCATGGATTGTCAGCATGTGAAGGCCGAACATCAACGGCCAGGTGGAGAATTACAAAATTTGGCTATTCCACTGTGGAAGTGGGATAATATCTGTATGGATTTTATCGTCGGCTTGCCAAGAACTCAGAAGGGAAATGATACGATTTGGGTTATCGTGGATAGGTTAACCAAGTCGGCACATTTCATTCCAATAAAAGTTACGTGGGGCGTAGAACGGTTGGCTCAGATCTACATAAATGAAATCGTTCGATTGCATGGGGTGCCAGCTTCGATAGTGTCGGATAGAGACGGAAGATTCTTGTCACGATTTTGGATAAGTCTGCACTCAGCAATGGGCACAAAGTTGAACTTCGGTACGGCTTACCATCCGCAGACTGATGGTCAAACAGAGAGAGTAAACCAGATTCTTGAAGATATGTTGAGATTGTGCGTGCTCGATTCGAAGACAAATTGGGACACACATCTCGCATTAGCAGAATTTGCCTATAACAACAGTTATCAGGCAAGTATCCAAATAGCCCCGTACGAAGCCTTGTATGGACGGAAATGTCGATCACCGATATGCTGGGATGAAGTCGGTGAACGGCAAGTGCTTGGACCGGAACTTGTGGAGCAGGCCGTCGAGAAAGTTCGCTTAATTCGAGAAAGACTTAGAGTTGCTCAAAGTCGACAGAAGAGTTATGCGGACGTACATCGACGACCTTTGGAATTCACGGCAGGAGATCACGTCTTCTTGAAGGTCACACCCATGCGAGGTGTGATACGATTTGGGATGAAAGGAAAGCTAAGCCCGAGATTCGTCGGACCATTCGAGATTTTGGAGAAGGTAGCCTCAGTGGCTTATCGACTTGCACTACCTCCGGCTCTGGCTGATGTGCACGATATCTTCCATGTATCTCAACTTCGAAAGTACGTGCATGATCCAAGTCACGTAGTGAACTTCGACCAGCTGCAGCTGACCGCTGACCTATCCTACACTAAGAGCCTGTCTAAATTTTGGACAAGAAAGAGAAAGTTTTGCGGAATCGGACAACATCCCTGGTCAACGTGCTGTGGCGGAACCATGCTGTAGAGGAGTCGACATGGGAATTAGAGGAAGAGATGCGGGTGAAATACCCTTTGCTGTTTGATAATTTTGAGGTAGGACCTTTGCTTTAAGTTTCGAGGACGAAACTTTTTCTTAGTGGTATATTATGTAGTGTCCCGCTCCTAGCGGTTCACTATGTAAGGCTTGTGGCTTGGCTAACTCGGTCGGAACCGAGTATTGGGAAAACTTACCGTCGGCATCGAATCGATCACGGACAAGTGCATAAGAACCTTTCCAATTAATGGATCGATTTCTCTTGAAATGCGTCCAAAGTTTTCTCTGGATGTTTTGCTGCTGGTTTTGCTGCTTGGTTTTGATGGATGCTTTTCTGAATGATTTTTGATGATTTGATTCTTGTCTGTTTTCATCGATTTGCATAGCATTCATTCTTGAGAATTCTGAGAGAAGAGAACACAACGAGACGGATTATTAATCAATCTTTTGGTGCCAATGCAGACTGACGCGTGACGGAAGACAAAGCGTGCGAGTGTTCCTCTCTCTCTCGACGATTCTCTAATTGGGTGAGTGTGGATCTCTGTGGTGGTATTGTCCCTCTCGCTATTCCTTCATGCCAACTAAATAATTGTCTTGCAACATCCGTTGATCGATACCAAGATGCTAATGCCACAAGTCAATACCACTAAGATGCTAGAGATAGAACATTGAAATGAATTGATTACACTGCAATGAACTGAACATGGAAATGATTGAATTGATGCCTAGAATGATGGTTATGAAATGCTAAGAATGATCATGTTGCCTATTACTTCAAATATTCTATGCATACTGTGTATATCGAGTCGGACACACATTCGCCTGACCATGGACAACTTGTATACAAGGATTGAGCAATAATTTCCTCGAACGGTACAGGGGCGCCTGTACCGATTCGGCCTAGGAGGAAATAATGAAGTGCTTTGGGGAAACATGAGTAATGCGAGGCATCATAGAGGCTAGCTCCCTACTGTGCTGTCATCTCATTATCTTGAAGTTCCAAATGCAAATGAATGAATGAAAAGAGTCCATATGGTTTAACAACACCAGTGGTCACATCGTAGGAATGTATGCTAATCAATGTCTTATACAGGGGCGGTAAGTATATTATTATTATCCTGTATCTTATGCAGGAAAGCTGGATTCGGCCAATGGTAAAGTAAACATGGTTTTAAGAACTACCATGTCATTTGAATTGTGATTTACTCTAAATGTTGCCTGTCCCTTATAAGTTCATATCTTTAAAATGCTTGTCATTAATAAAATGTTGGTTTAGCTGAGTGGGCCAACGGGGCTCACCAGCGCATTGTTATAATGTGCTGACCCCTCCTCCACAGGTACTGGAGAAGGCTCGGGCGCACATCGCAATTAAAGCTTTCTGAACTGTTGTTTCCTTTCAAGTTGTTTTTCCCTAAAGACGCACAAAGTATTGCGGAGATTTCAAAGATAGCTGCTTATATTTCAAAGTACTAAAGGGGCATGATGTATAGAACGGGAAATTATTTCATGGCAGCCTATCAGTTGTACTTCTTTTCATGAATCAATGTAGCCTAAAAGGCATTTCAAATATTATCGAGAAAAGTTGTACTCTGACTACTATCATCAATAAAATGAATATTTTCTTCCTATTCCGCTTGCTTAATGTTTCCGCAACTGTGGCTTATTTTTCAAATGTGATGAATTGATATAAATGTGCATGTTCTAGCCTTGTACAAGTGCAACTCCAGACCTGTGCGGCATCACGCCTTAGCGAGGACGATCGATTCGGCGTGAATCGAAGCAAAGCGAGCGATTTTTCGAATCGGGACGTGACACTTGCTTCGACAGTCCAGAGTACTAAAAAGTCAATTTGGAATGGTATTAAAGCAATGGCTTCACATGGTAAGGTGGTTTGTGAAGAAATTGTGATTATATTTGAGGGGTTTTCCCACTCGTTTTTACTGAAATTGTTAAGCATTAATAGCATTATGTTTTTTTGTCTTTCTTCAACAGTTTTTGAAGACTCGGTAATTTGCATTGATCTGTCTAACAAATTATTTGGCACACTCGTACACAAATCAAGATAGTTAGCGCGGGAAGCAAAGAGAGAGGCAATGCTTACAGTAGGAGCAGCAGCAGTGATTCCCCTGAGGTGAACATGGCATTCCGACCGAGAATATGCACACAAGTTTGTGAGGATCCTGGAGGAGTTCACTCGGAGCACCTCATCTCCTAGCAATTCGATCAGCTTCCCTATCACCTCCTCGCCCACCCTGAGCATGCGACTGCAGTTGTCCCTGCTGCCCAACGCCAGCACGGCCAGAGCCTCTCCGGCTTCCGTGCTGACGGAGTTCTGATCCTCCGTCAGCCTCTGCTGGAAAAATATGGACAGCAGCAACCTAATCACACCGCCGGTGCCCCCTATCTTCTCCCTCGCCTCCTTATCGATCGCCAGGCTCGTCAGTATCTCGATCCCGAGCTTCTGCAGCACCATGTGGCTCTCTCCGTACTGCAGGATCTCCCTAATGTTGCTCACCGCGAACACAATCTCCGATATCTCCTTCCTAAGCATCTCCCCTGTTCTTCCTGTCGCTCTTGCAAGCATCTTCACTAGCTGCAACGACCGCTTCACCGTTTTTATCTCGGATTCCGGCACTCTGTCATTCCACAGCAGATTCTCGCTCGCGCTCGTGAAGTCCACAATCCTGGGTATGAGGCCTCTGGCAGTGCCAATCTTCCAGCAGTTGTCTTGGTCCCGGGCAAGCTTCTTCAGTATGAGAAGACCCAGCAGGCTGAAGGCTGAGAAGTCGTAGTCGGACCGGTCTGCAACTGCCGATCGAAGCCCAATCTCGTGAGGCTTTGTCTCGTAGATGCGGCCAGTGTAGAGCAGCGAGGATATCGACTCGATTGAGCCTGGGAACTCAGCAACGCGGATGGCATTGTGTTTCTTCCCGGCAAGCTTCGAGACGATCTCCCCTGCGGACCGCCTAATCTCCTCTTCTTCCGAGTTCTTCCAGTTGAGCATCTCGATCAGCCTCTCGATCGCAGCCGTGGAAGTCCCGATATTCCGGAGGGTGTAGCCAGAGAAGAGGTTACTCGTCGCAAACTTGTGGAGTATCCGAGCCCCAATGAGCTGCTCGTCTCGAGAATCGGAGTTCAGTATCTCCTTGGCGAAGGAGATGAGGTCCATCTTCAGGCCATCGAAGATGCTGCCTTCGATGCATCTCGAGTAGGAGTCGTAGAAGAACCGCTTGATGGACACCATACCCGACGGGCCGAGCTTGCACTCCAGGCAGACCTGCTCCATCAGCTTGCCGTATCGGATCCAGTAGACCCTTTCGATGACGAAAACAAGAGCTTCGGTCAGTGCCAGCCCGTAGAATATGTTCAGTGCTTGCTTCTTGTTCTTCTCATGTCCGCTGCCGACCGCCGAGTACTGCTGCTTGATGAGCTGCATCAAGGAGAGTGCGGCACACGCAGCAGCCGATACGAGCTGCAGCCAGTAGAGCAATGTCCATATGAACAAGCTGATCAACTTCTCAACCTCGGAAGAGTGCCTTATCCGTTGGGTTCCGATGGGAACAGCAGGCAATTTGCTGAAGCCATCAGTATCGAGAAGGTTTTGGAGGTCGTTGGACTGGACAACGGACGACGGCCTGTAGATCCTGGTGCCTTCGACGAGGAGGATGACGGTGACCAAGCAGAAGTCCTTGGTCTCCAAGGAGACCGCGAACCCTCCGAGGAGGACCACGGTGGCCCAGATAAACCCGAGGGCGCTAAGCCCGCTGGCGGTTTTCTCCAGGATTGCGACGCGGAGGGCGAAGAGTGTCAGCTTCTTTTCTGGTGCGGGGACTACTGGATCTCTTCTGCTGGCGGCGTTGTTGCTTTGATGCTGGATGTTCCAGTTATTATTGTCATCACCTACCTTTGAAGTCATACTTCTTTCCAAGGATACACGAGTTGCTTTGCTAGCTCCTGATCATATAAGAAAGGGTGAAGCTAATTAATGGCTTCTCTTCCACTTCTTTCCTTTCCTCCTCTCTCTCTCTCTCTCTCTCTCTCTCTCTCTCTCTCTATATATA
Source organism: Iris pallida (assembly GCA_029216955.1). NCBI lineage: Eukaryota > Viridiplantae > Streptophyta > Magnoliopsida > Asparagales > Iridaceae > Iris > Iris pallida. The sequence continues at coordinate 14,607,532 of JANAVB010022397.1, forward strand.
TATATATATTGAAAGTGAAAACGCAAGTTCAACTTGTTCTTCACATCTTAACCTTCCATAGATTCCTAGAGCGTTGTTTACTTCCTCATGCAGGCGCATCTATTCTTTTACTTTCACCCTTTTCTTTACTTGATATACAAAATCGTTTTCTATCCATTTCTGCAAGAATATTAATTAGTTCTGCTTGGTTAACTAAGTGGCACTGACCTTGTCTCTATGAACTTCTTAGGAAACCTTAACCTCATAGATCTGCAGTTTTCTAAAAAAAAATGATCACTTCCTAATTATATATATTTTCCAAATTATAAGGACACCACCAAAAGTGATAGGAACTATCACATTAAAGTGACCGTCACTCTTAAATTATAGAAGTGGTAGCGATAACACACAAATTAGAGGACAACAGACCATTTAAAACGCCCCAAAAAAATTCCTATCACACAACTTCATCTTCCCCTTCCTCTTTCAACCTCTTACTCTTTCGAACATCAATTATTGGTGGTTTCGAACCCTGAGGTTTAAGCTTTAGAAATCGTGATATTCGAATTGGATACGGCGAAGGATTGATAGTCTTAACAATAGTTAGGACTGCCAGTATGACATGACATATATAGTTTGGAAGCAGGTAATTTTATTAATGCTTTAAACTGTTACATTCATTCCATCAATACAATATTCACCGTACACACCCCTTCGAAAACCATATTATTCATTTCTGATGGCAAAATATTTAATTCTTTTCCTCTAACCTGTAAATAAAACTAAACAAAATTTAGTGTTACCGGCTTCTGGGAAAGTCGCGCAGGACGCACTGTCCTAAGAGTTGATACAAGGTCTATGTGCAGACTGTTCTCGAATGCTCATAGTGGTATAACTCTCGTGCTAGCGGCTTCTCGTCGTCGCACATAACTCGGAGAGAATGACCCGAACTTAGCCTTTGCCCATAGCACGAAAATCGAGAAACCAAATTTTCCTTGAACAAGAAGAAAGTGAGGAGAAGAATTTTCTTTTGAAATGATTTTTCACGTAGAGAAAGTTATTATCCACCAAGGGAAAAAGAGCTCTATATATATAGCAAGATTTCTACTCGATATGTGCCAAAAAAGTGCCTATTCAAAAGCCACACCATCCGGTCAATAGAGAAGAACCACTCTCCCACGTAACATCACAAGGAGCTGGTCTTTAGAGAGAATGTCTCTATAACGTTTAAAGAGAATGGGTTAGAATTGGTTTTTTCCAATTTTAAATTAATAACACACAACAATTCCCCCCCCCCCCCCCCCCCCCCCCAAAAAAAAATATATAAAAAATAGAGATGATAAAGGAATAAGAATAGATAGAGGATTTCTGGGCAAGTATATATTCTGTAAAGATGAGATGGACTACAGCCTTGAATCTCACTTAGTGACTTTTGTCTTTGTTTGAATAGTGCTTTATGGACTATGTCTTGAATCAGACTTCTTGAACCAGATTCAAAAAAATAGCACACATAGTGCGCTAGAGGCTCTTGGGTCTACCAATTGGCACTTTTGATTGGTTATGCACACTTATTCCATACTCATGAGAGCTGTCTGGAATCGCCATGTCCCATAGTCGCGGCCTTCACGACCTCTTATGTAGGTAAGTCCTCAAGGGTTAGTGATAGGTATCAATCCTACATATCATGCTTGGACCTTAAGAGTTAAAACACATCATAACCATATCACACCATAACACTATCACCATAGGGATGGGATATCATTGTACAACCTCATACAGCCGCTTGGGAATTAGTTTTTGCGAATTTAATCTCAAGGTCATTGTTCCATATTAGTCACCGAAGTCCAGCTTATTTCTACCCATTGAACCAGCTTCTTGGGATCTTTAGTCAAACTCGGTTGGGTTGCCACTGTTGGTAATTTACTTATGGTTTAACACTATCTCCCTCGACGATTCTAGGAATGTCCTAGACAGACCCTTCGTCAAGTGGTCTGCAAGGTTCTTTTCTGACTTTATATAGTCAAGAACCACATATTTGTCTAATAGGCTCTTTATTGACTTGAAGCGCAGCTGCAGGTGCCTATTCATCTTAGCATTCACAGAATCATGCTTTAGTAGTTCAATAACAGATTTATTATCACAATTTATACAAATAGCAGGAACAGGAATATGACAAACATGTATATGCATAATAAGATTTCTAAGCCATTCAGCTTCTGTACAAATAGTGTCTAATGCTACCATTTCAGAGTCTATTGTACTCCTAGCTATGATAGTTTGTTTATACGAACCCTAGGAGATTGCAACTCCTTCTAGAGTAAAAAACATATACAGTAGCGAATTTTACATCATGTGAATCAGTTACCCAGTTGGCCTAAGAATAACCTTCTATGATATCTGGGTGTCTAGTATAATACAATTTATAATCTATAGTACCCTTAAGATATCTAAATACTCTTTCTAATGCTAACCAATGTGACTTATTTGGGAATTGGAATATCTACTCAGTCTTCCAACAGAAAATGTAATATCAGGTCTGTTTCTATTTGTTATATACATAAGAGAATCTATCATCTGTGAATATCTATGTTGTTTCACAGGTGAACATTTATTTTTCTTGAGAATGATACTACTGTCATAAGGAGTAGGGACATGTTTCTTAACAAAATACTTTCTTAGCATTTTCTCAATAGAGTGTACTAAGGATAGAGTATAACCCTCTTTGGATTTGGATATTTGCATTCCGAGAATCAAGCTGGCTTCTCCTAGATCTTTGATATCAAACTTTCTAGATAAATAATCTTTAGTGCTATTTATCAAGTCAATGGAGGATCCTAGTATGAGAATATCATCTACATACAAGCATAACATAACATAGTTTTCACCTATATTTTTAGAGTATAAGCATTTGTCATACTCATTTGCTAAGAAATCAAATTCTAAAATCACTTTATCAAATTTACTGTGCCACTACTTGGGAGCTTGCTTTAGGTCATAAAGTTATTTTACTAATCTATAAACTTTCTTTTCTTGACCCTTAGCAATAAAACCTTCAGGTTGCTCCATATATATTTCTTTCTCTAAATTTTTATTTAAAAATGTTGTCTTTACATCCATTTGATGGATCAGCATGTCATGAATGGATGCTAAAGCAAGAAGTGTTCTTATAGAGGTAATCCTAGCTACAGGAGAATAGGTATCAAAATTCTCTTTTTTTGATTGAAACATTTGGCTACTAATCTAGCTTTATATTTCTCTATAGTACCGTTGGTTCTAAGCTTCTTTTTGAAGGTCCACTTGCAACTGGTTTACCACCAAATGGTATATATGCTAAAAACTAAGTACTATTCTCTATGATGGAGTTGTACTCATTATTGATGGCTTCTTTCCAGAAATGAGCATCAGGAGAAGATATTACTTTTTCATAAGTTGAGGGATCACCCTCTATCAAGTAAGTGAAGAAACATTCCCCTAAATTTATCTCAATCCTGCCTCTTATCTTGTTCATCTTGTCATCTAGATGAATGAATATAAGAACTAGTAGAAGGGGCAAGAGAAAAGCTAGCAGGAGTGGAAGAAATTCTATTCTTAAAAGGAAATATATCATCAAAGCAAACTGCATCTCTAGCTTCTATAATGGTGTTAGATATTTTATTCACTTCAGAATGAGTCACTAGAAATCTATTGGCATTGCTATCTAAAGCATAACCTATGAACACAGCATCCACAATCTTAGGTCCAATCTTCCTCTTTTTGGGTTCAAAAATTTCTACTTTTGCTAGACATTTCTAAACTTTGAGATAATGGACCCAAGGAGCTTTAACTTTCCATAATTCCTAATGGATCTTATCCTTTGACTTACTAGGGATCCTATTTAGGATGTAGCAAGCTGTTAATAAGGCTTCACCCTATACATTATCAGGGGCACCTGAGCTGAGAAGCATGGCATTCACCATGTCTAACATAATACGATTCTTTCTTTTAGCAACTCTGTTGGACTGTAGTGAATAAGGAGCAGTCACCTCATGAATTATTTCATGTTCTTCATAGAAGTTAGTCATTTTATTTGAGGTATATTCTCCGCCACGATTAGATCTGTGTATCTTAATCTTTTTCTCTAACTGGTACTCAGCTTCGGATTTGTAAACCTTGAATCTATCTAGAACTCCATCTTTGGTTTTGAGAAGATAGGTAATAGCAATACTTTGAACAATCATCTATAAAAGTGACAAAGTATTTTCTACCGCCTCGGATCAATACCCTATTAGAGTCACATACATCACTATGAACTAGTTCTAGAAGGTCAAAATTCCTTAGGTAGTGTAGAGTGTTTGACTTGAACACAAATCTCACACTTGTGTTTATCATCTACTGGAGACTTAGGAATAAGATCTAAGTTCATCATCTTTCTAAGAGAATCTAGATTTATATGACCTAATTTACCATGCCAAACATTAAAATATTCTACATTAGAAACAATAAGAGGAGAATGATAGTATTGAGGATAAAAAGATCATCTTTTACAACTCATTTCCCAATAAAAGACTCATTCTTAGAAAATACTTTACTGGCTTTTATTACAATTTTGTATCCTGATGCTACAAAAAAGGATCTACAAACTAAATTTCTCCTAACTGGCGGCACATGAAGTACATCATGAAAAGACATAATTTTTTCTGATGTCATCTTCAAATCTATTCTTCTTTTCCTATGATATGTGCCGCTAAGCCAACTCCTAAGGTTACACTTCCTCCATCCAATTCGTGATGGTCTGAAAAATATGAGCGATCAAATGAAACGTGAACATTTGCTCCAGAATCCAACCACCAATTATCAGAATGGTAAAAAATATTAACTAAGGGTTGATAACTCACTGACCTAAAGGAACTAGAATGTCCTTGTATACCAGTCATAATGTCTACTAGAGATAACTAAACGTCTGCAAAAAGAATTGTATTTACTCAATAAAGGTGACTAATGTCCAGGAATAAATAGTTTGAATGATCTTGGTAATCAACCTTTGAAAACATTAGTCTTTCAAGTTTTGATCAGCTTGGTCTAGCTGTAGGGGCTGATTTTTAGCTAGCGGAGGTCCACTAGGGATGCTTAAATACTATGTTGCTTAGGGCTATTTACGTCCAGTTAACAGAAGTATCCTTTCGGCTTGTACTCAAACAAATCTCTACTTCTAGGACTTAGATTTAAAGGGATTTACAAGGTCAATAAACTATTTCTTTACCTAAATTGTTTAAAGAGAGCCAAAATTATATCTAATATCACAAAATGTATTTGCCTTGTGTTCGATACATAAAATAATATTATAGTTTAACAAGATTTAGGTATGTTCTTGTTCAATAAGTTTTTTTTAACAGACAGATGATGAGAATTGTCTTGTTAATAAAATATACAAAAATTTTGTTTACAAAAGGAAATTTATGCAAATAGATATATAAACAAAGTTGTTCTATTTAAATTGTTAACAAACAAAGTACATAATGGTAGCAAGCAACTTTGATGATTGAAAGACAATTAGCAGTACAACTAAATGCTATCAAACTGAAATAGTAAAGAACATATATTAATGCTAACGACTTGATGATTGGAAATTTATAAAAGCAAATTTATATAAGCAAATTCGTTCTATTTGAAATTTTAATAAACGATTTATTGATAGAAAACAAAAATATATTAATATATTAATGTGCAGGAAGTTTTAATGCTAGCAAAAATTATATATTTGTGTAAACAAATATTCTATCAGTAAAATTATATATTATATATATATATATATATTTGACGACCAAAAAAAAAAAAAAAAAAAATATATATATATATATTTGACGACCATGTTAACATATTGATATATATGAACAGAAGGAACATAAGAAATCAGTCAACTCTTAGATTGATGGCAAAATGCTTCTTTTTCATTAACCTGTAAATAAAATTAAACAAAATTTAGTGTTGGGGAAGTCACGCATGATGCACTGTCCTAAGAGTTGATTCAAAATCTATGTGCAGAATGTTCTCGAATGCTCCTAGTGGTAAAATCTTGTGCTACCGGCTTCTCGTTGTCGCACACAACTCGAAAAGAATGACCCAAGCTTAGCCCTTGCCTAGAGTAGGAAAATCAAGAAACAAAGTTTTCCTTGAACAGAAAGATAGAGAGGAGAAGAATTTTCTTTTGAAAGGATTTTTCATGTCGAGAAAGTTCTTATCCACCAAGGGAAAAAGAGCACTATATAGAGAGCAAGATTTCTACTCCACATGGGCCAAAAAAGTGCCTATTCAAAAGCCACACCATCCGATCAATAGAGAAGAACCACTCTCCCACGTAACATCAGAAGGAGCTGGTCTTTAGAGAGAAGAGTCTTAATGTTTAAAGAGAATTGGTTTTTTTTTCCAATTTTAAATCAATATAACACAACTGATGCAAATATGCCAAATAATTAATGCATGTCTGCCATAAGATTCCTAAACCCAGCACGATCATCGTCTTCTTACAGCCCTATGTGTATATATATATATAGCCAATGACCCCTAGCCTAGTGGTAGTGGTGAGTCATGCAACCCTAGTGGTCAGGATTTTGAATCCCAGTGGAAGCAATTTCGAAAACTAATTACCATTTCATATATATATATTACCATTTCATATATATATATATATATATATATATATATATATATATATATATATATATATATATATATATATATATATATATATATGTTTGTGTGTGTGTGTGTGTGTGTGTGTCCTATTACTGTCAGGATTGTGGCACTTCTAATAATAGTCAAGACTATCAGAATCCAAACATCGCAAACTACTATATGTTTTCTAAATGTTTTAGCTTCACCCAAATGATTCGATGCATGTAAGCCCCTAAATATTTTTAATTATTTTAAATAAGAATTTAAGATTTTAAATAGCATTTATATCCTTAAAATAAATTATTATAATTATTAGGATTTTTCTAGAATTTTTAAAATGATTTTTAAAGCCAAAAATATCAATTTGCAATTTATTAAGATGTTTTAAATGCTTTTTGCAATTATTTTAATTATTTTAAAGCCATTATGCAATATTTGATTTGTCTGTGCAAATTATATTTGCACAGAGCATAGCGGAGGGGTATATGTGCAAATTAGATTTTTGCACATTACTATGGCGGTGGGTCATTTTGTAATAACTCATATTGGGGGGGTTCTGCAAAATGGCCACCCGACCACCGCCTTCGGTCGTCATCATCTCCGGCAATTTCGCCATAATCCTAACCCTAAACCCTAATCTAAACCCATATTCCACCGCCTTTCTCACCCTATAAAAGCCCCCCGACTCAACCCTAGCCTAGAGACATCACCCCGACCACCACAGCTCCGCCCTAGCCACGCCTTAACTCGTCTTCTCCGACCACCCTCGTCGGAACCCTAGATCTAGGTTTCCAGCCACCCAGAGCCACTTTCCGACGAACCACCACCGCCAATCGATGCGTCTCGACGAGGCGACCCCTGTCCTATTTTTCTTCGACGACCCCAACGCCTACAGCCGCCGCCAGCAGCCCCGATCGACAACACCCATCGAACACGTACGTGTCTTTTCGTGTCCGCTTTGCTTTCGTGTCTCGTGTACACGTGTGTGGACTCGCCTAGACACGAGGAGTTCACTTATGTGCTTAGACACGGCCAGCTCGTGTCGTGCGTGTCGTGCGCGCCTTGGACACTGGACTCGTGTGTCTTCGTGTCCCTAACTGTCAGGACATGAAGACACAGAACTATGGGTTAACGGGTTCAATTAACTATTATTGGGTTTAAAACCCATTAAGCTAATGGGTTTTGGTTATTTAACAAGTTATCGGGTTGGTTTGTTTTCCAATCCATTATCTTAATTCACTATATAACTAACCCAGCCCTATCCTTATCAAGCTAACTCGAGCTGACCCCCTAGCCAGCCCGAGCGATGTTAAGTCCCCCCTTGTTTCATAGGCACGAGTTCGATCCCCCTTGGGCTCGGTTTTATTTCTTTTTCTTTTCTTTTCTTTTGTATATATATATATATATATATATATATATATATATATATAATATATATATATATATATATATATATATATATATAGGGAGCGGATCAAAAGCCCCCCTTAGAAAACCCCTTAAAAACCCCCCTCACTCTAATTCGTAATATTAATGTTAATATTAATGTTAATATTAATGTTAATATTAATGTTAATGTTAATATTAATGTTAATATTAATGTTAATGTTAATATTTTTTATATATTAATTTTAATGTTAATGTTAATATTAATGTTAATGTTAATGTTAATATTAATTTTAATGTTAAGTTTAATGTTAATTTTAGTATTTAATGTTAATATTAATATTAAAATTAACATTAACATTAATATTAACATTAATATTAACATTAAATTACGGATTAGAGTGAGGGAGTTTTTTAGGGGGTTTTCTAAGGGGGGATTTGATCTGCTTCCATATATGGAAGCGGATCAAAAGCCCTCCTTAGAAAACCCCCTAAAAAAAAGCCTCACTCTAATCCGTATTTAATGTTAATATTAATGTTAATATTAATGTTAATGTTAATATTAACATTAAATACTAAAATTAACATTAAACTTAACATTAAAATTAATATTAACATTAACATTAACATTAATATTAACATTAACATTAATATTAATATAAAAAAATATAAAAAATTAATATTAACATTAACATTAACATTAATATTAACATTAATATTAATATTAACATTAACATTCATATTAACATTAATATTAATATTAACATTAATATTAACATTGTTATTATCATTAATATTACGAATTAGAGTGAGGGGGGTTTTTAGGGGGTTTTCTAAGGGGGCTTTTGATCCGCTCCCTATATATATATATATATATTTTTTTTTTTTGATCCGCTCCCTATATATATATATATATATATATATATATATATATATATATTTTTTTTTTTTTTTTTTTAATATATATATATATATATATATATATATATATATATATATATATATATATATATATATATATATATATATATATATATATATATTTTTTTTTTTTTTTTTTTTGTCTTCCATGCCCCCGCCTCGAGATATATATATATATATATATATATATATATATATATATATATATATATATATATATATATATATATATATATATATATATATATATATATATATATATATATATATATATAACTTTTTGTCTCCCATGCCCCCGCCTCGAGAGCTCCTCTCCCTTCCCTTTTAGGGAAGCCCCTAGGGCTTCCCTTCTCCGGCTCTCTTCCGGCGGTCGGTGTCCCCCTGCCCGGCTTCCGATGGTGGCTCCCTGGCCGGCCGACCTGCTGGCCCTGGTTGGCCTGCTCTCCCCCCCTGCCTCCTCCTCTTCCTCCCCCCATCCTCCTCCTTCTCCCTCTCCTCTCCCCCCTTGACCCTCCTCCCCAGGCATCCTGCTCCCCAGCCTTACCCGTCGGATAGCGCCAGCGTCATCTCTCCGACGCACAGTTGGGCCCATGCTGGCGCCATTCGGGCCGGGAGCCGGAGCACTCCGGCCGGCATCCGCTGGTCTCTCCCATTCAAATTGGTGACTCCCTCAGCGTCCCGTCAGGATGGAACCCCCCTGCTGTGCAGGTACGGGGCCCCACCTTCCCAGGTCTTTCAGATTGGACCCTCCTGTAATGTAGGCACGGGGCCCAACTTGACCAGGTCCCTCGGTATGGACGCCCTCGGGCCGCTCCTAGAGGCAGACCCATCATTTTTACGCTACGCCGCTCAGCTTGCAACTATGCTCTCTTCTGTTAGTGGTGGGTCCCACCCATTCCCAGCCTATCCACCTCTTTACGCTGCCCATCTGTGGGATTCCAATGGAGGGTCCCACCCTTTCTCTGGAGCAGCGTACCCAGGGAGGGTTCCTCTTTACGCAGCTGACTCTGCTGGCTTTTCCTCGGGAGCGGCTATCCCTCACCTTTACCCTAGGCGTAGGGCCCACCCGCTCTTCCACGCGGGAGCAGCGTACCCAAAGGACCACACCCCTGCGTATTCACCCCACTCCCATTCCCGGTCAGCTTTATCCAGTGGGCCATCCCCACTCCCGCTGGCTCACGCCCCCCCCTTCCGAGCCCCCAGGGGCCCCCTCCCCCTCCCTCCGTCCCCCCTCTCAGGCCCCCTTCACCCTACCCCTTCCCCTGTAGAGCCTCTCGCTCGTCCTCCAGTCGCCTACCCATCCTCTGCCCCTACGCCCGCCGCGTCGCAGCCCTCTTACCCCATCGCCCCAGTTACTCTCCGTCCCGGGACCTCGGGAGTCATCCCCTCCTCGAGCGTTACCGGACTCGAGACCCCTTCCATTGCGGCTTAACCCGCCATAGCCCTCCATGCTGACTCAGCTCCCCTAATCCTCCCTACTACGCATGAGGCTGTCCATCCGGCGGTGCTCCCTCTAGCTCGGGGAGTTGATTCCGGCCCCGCCTACCCCTCGCATCCCCTCCCGGCTGGCCTCGGTAACTCATCCCTTCGCACCGACTCGACCGCCGCCATCACCGCCAATCCCCCGTTACAACCACCGGCCTCTAGAGGAGTATCCGTGGTTTCCTCCTCGTCCGGACCTGCCCAGCGGTCCTTCGTCGCAGCCCTCCGCCCGGACCTGGCTTCCCCGAAGGGTCTCCTCCTCCGCGATGTCAGCCTCCCGGACATTGAATTCGCCCAGGAATCCGCCACCCCCTTTGTCCCCTTCTTCGACTTGGAATTGACTTCTCTGGCTTCATCCTTCCCCCACACTTTTGTTCTAAAGTTTTCAACCGGATGCCCCAAACTATCTCGGGTACAGGAAGAAATAGCCAGATGGAGCCTTTCCTCAGAATATCGGGTTGCCCCACTTGACCCTAGGCATATTCTCCTCCATCTTTCTTCCGAGACCGATCACCGGACCATGTGGTCCAAAGGCACGTGCAGGATCGGCTCCCACTCGATGAAGATCATCAAATGGTCACAAGGGTTTTCCACCAAAGAGGACTCCGCGAGAGTTGCGGCGTGGGTAACCCTACCCAATCTACCCTTCATATGTTTCGTCCCAGCAGCGCTTAGACGCATCGCCAGCTCCCTCGGCACGTATGTTGCCACGGCTTCCGAAACCAGCAACCTAACCAAGGCTCACTATGCTAAAATTTGTGTGGAACTCGACCTTACCACCGAACCACCCAACTTCATAACCATAGAGCTGGGCAACCAGACCCACACCCAACAAGTCCTTTACGACAACCACATCATCTTCTGTAATCGTTGCCATTTAAGAGGTCATCTCAAGAAGCACTGTCACCGCCTGCACCCAGAACTCAATAAGAAAGCAACCCGGATAGACAACGAGCCAGCAGAAGGCAGGATACCCAAGTCACCTCTCCTGCCGCACCCAAACTCGCACACTCGGTTCGGATCCAGTGACGGCAAGACTGACCGAAGCGAGCATCCTTGCAAAACTCTGATCACAGCCCAGTCCCCTAGCAACATCCTTGATCTTATCGTATCCAACAAATTTGATGCCTTAGATTCGGAAGGAGCGGAATCCAGCGAGACCGACAACCCTCTTGCTGAACTTTATCTAATCGAGATGGCGCCCAGCCCCCCGAACACGGAGATTGATAAGGAGACATCCGATACCTCCTGCGTTGTCCACCAATGCCCCATCGTCGACTCTGTTGAAGAAGCCCTTGCAATCCTCGGGCCAGACCAAGTGCAGAGAGGACTTCAGGTTCTAGCCGCGGGTTACCCCTCCAGCAAACCACTCTTCTGATCCGGAGCGCCAGTGACTCTCTGGTCATCCCTTCCGATGATCCCATCTTGGACTCCGTCGCAGAATTGCTTAGCATCCCTACCGACCCACCAGAGCAACCATCGAGCGACCCTCCAACCTCGTCTACGGAGGAGGCATCGCTCCCGCTCGGAGACCTCGGCACCTCGTCTAGAGCAGAAGCGTCTACCTCAGGCGGAGACAAGGTCAACAAAGCAACTGACAAAAATAAAGCCATCCAAACCAGATCCGCCACCAGACGGAACAAGAAACCCTCCCTCCAACTTCATTAATGATTAACATCCTATCGTTGAATGTTCACGGCCTGGCGAACAAACCCATAATAAGGATAATATTCGAATTGCAAAAAATCTACAAGATCGACATCCTGATCATCATTGAACCCAAAATCCCTCCCAATAGATTAAAATCTATCCAGTTACAGCTTGGCTTCCCTGCGGCAGTTGCGGGCAGAAACGACATTTGGATCCTCGGCTCGAAGAATGTCAAAATCGGGGTCATCCAAGACTCCCAACAGGCTCTCACTTGCTGGTGGGAACACCCCTCGATCCCGGATCGTTCAATCCTTTTCGCTGTTCATGGCAGTTGTGATATTATCGAGCGAAAACATCTCTGGAACGACCTCATAAACATCCATCACCACCACATCAATTCCCCTTGGCTGTGCATTGCGGACTTTAACGCGATCACCTGCAGAGAAGAGAAAATCGGAGGGCGACCCCCTCCCACATCGGCCATGCAAGACTTCAACAATTTTAACTTCAATGCTCACCTCACCACCCTTCAGTTCACTGGTAACGCTTTCACCTGGTGCAACATGCAGGAAGGCGACCGAAGACAATACTCTCGCTTGGACAGAGCCCTCACGAACGATCGCTGGCACGGAATGGGGTTCAGCACCAACCTTTCCCACCTCAACTCCACCGAGTCCGACCATGCCCCTCTGCTGGTCGAAATCAAAAACAATACCAGCCCTCTCAAGAAGAACTTCCAATTCCTAGACCTCTGGACTGATCATCCCCAATTTCTGGGTATTGTTATGGAAGCTTGGAATCGGGAAGACTCCCCCAATCCCCTTTCGCGGGTGAGCAACAAGCTCCGAGCAACGAGGAAAGCTCTTTCCATCTGGAGCAAACTTGCCTACGGGGACATTTTTCAAGCCGTGCGAATTGCGGAGGACGATGTCACCCGTACCGAAATACATTATGCGTCGGATCGTACTGCGACCGCCAGGTCAGCCCTGAACCTCACCAAGGCCATGCTCAAATTCCGACTTAAAGTGGAGACCGAATTTTGGAAGCAGAAGACGAGATTGAAATGGGACAGCGATGGGGATAGAAACTCAAAATTCTTCCATGCCTGCGTCAATGGACGCAGACAGAAGTTATCTATTCACCGCATGGCGGACGACAACGGGAACATCATTACTGACCACAAAAGCATCCAAGTAGCCGTTGCGGATTTCTACTCCAAATTATTCGCCAAGGAGACTGTTCATATCGACAGACCCTTCTTGGACCAAATTCCCAGACTCATAAATGACAACGATAACACCCAACTGGAGCGTCCACCGATGGTTCAAGAAGTAAAAGATGCGGTGTGGGCCCTGAACGAGCACAGTACTCCAGGTTCGGACGGTTTTACTGGAGTCTTCTTTCACAAATACTGGAACATCATCAAATAAGACATCACCGACGCGGCCATTGCTTTCTTTGAGGGTGCCACATACCCCAAAGCTATTTCTTGTAACGCCCCAGTCCCAAAATACTTAGGACTAGGTACGTATCCATGCCAGATATATACATACGAAGTCTACTCCAATATATGGAAACTCGTATGTATACATAAGCTGTAAAATGCAGTAAACCAAGAGTAATCTAATCTCATCCATATATGAAGAATAAAAGATATCATATAATCAACTGTAATAAGTCTTTGTACATTACATTGGGCGGAGACAAATCCACTACCAACAAGTAAGAAAATATACATGGAAACGGAAAAGATTTGACGGGAGTAGCAAAGAAAGATCCAAGACACATCATCTCCGAATGAATAGAGAAGATCGCGACCTCGACTAGAACACCTGCAATATCACAAAAGCACACACCTGGAGAGATAACCAGGTCCTCAGAGGGACGTAAAAAGATACATGAAGAATATACCATAAATACTGAATACAAAATACGCCACAAAGAAAATAAGTGACAAGACAATAATAAGGTAATCTAACCATACTATGGTGTTTATGCAGTTAGGAACAAACCTCCAACGCATGGGTATCTGGCTCAGTATCAGTAACTCAGGTATAGTCCCATCAGGATACCAGGGACCTCAAAGCGTAACATTCCTCGAATGTCAGAGGCCAGCAGTATCAGTAATAGGAAAGTGCATAAGGACCCATACGTTAAGGAACTGTTCTTCCCACCCAATGCCTAATAGAGTCACATCCATGTCTCGTATACCTCTACTAACTGCTAAGTCTCATAACATGCCTCTATTAGCAGTTAGCCCTAACGCATGCACATGGAGGATCAGTCCACACGCAAGGACCTCTACATGCTACTCGTCTCACACATCCTCGTGGTACAACTGTATCGAGGCATATGCAATACACTACAAACAGTAGTCCCCTAACTCTAAGTTCATATGCAATCAAAGGATAGTAACAAAGTAACTAATAATCACTGAGCATGTAGTAAATCAATAACTGTAATAACTGGAAATAATGAACAGTGATATGTAAATAAATGCAGACTGAATGTAAACAGTATAATGGCAAGGTATCTTGCCTGATTCTGTGCTGTAAATATGAAATGCCGCTCCCGCGTCCACGCCTCCGGAACCCGACGCTCCTAGATAATTAATTAACTGAATTATGTCACTACTTATGAAACTTACGACACGAATTAAATAGTCAAAGTAATGTGTTAAAATTATATTCAATCTCTCGTAGAACTATTTAGATCCATACAATCACACACCGGTTCCACGAGACATCGAAACACAGTTTTAGGGTTTCTAACTTTTAATTAGTCGGTTATGCCCCTACTTCAATAACAAACTTAAAAATCATATAAAAATCATAAAAATAATATTTAAACTAATTTTTTTACAGATTTATCTCTGAAATTCTAGAATTAATATTTTTAAAGACATTTATGACTAGTTGATTAATAAGTCAGCTAGTTTACCCGAAACTCGCCGGAACATAGTTAATGACTCAAAATTGCTAAAATAACCAAAAATATATTTTAAACAGCAATAAAATAATTTATTTCATAGAATAATATTAGAGGTGCAAGGGTTGAGTTATACTACAAGTTTGGGACATTCTAGGTCAGCCGGTTACCCGAAATTAGCTAGTTTTTGACCTATAATTTTCTCGACCAGATTTGAGTTGCTAAAATTGTGGGAAAATACTTAAAAATACTAATTTATGTATATGAACACACATAAAATTCAATTTCGAAAATAGCCACCAATAACTCATATTTCCTTTACAATGGGGTTAATTTTGATCCTACCGACACATGAATATTATGCCTATATTTTATGAAATCTTTATGGATGATTATACCTAACAAAAGCCATCAAAATATGATTTCTACAGAATTAATAACATATTTTCTACAGAATTTTAGCAAATGTTTTTAGAAGAAAAGATTAGGGTTCTTACCAAAGATCCTTGCTAGAAAGGGTGATGATGACTTCTCTTCACCAAAGATCCAATCTTTTTCGCTATTCTCGCTTGCTAATCCTCTCTTGGTGAGTATGGGAGAGTTGATAATGGCTATAGAGGATTGGATACGGGGAGATGGAGTTTTTAGGGTTTGTTTTGAGGGGTTCGGGGATGTATGGTAGAGAAGATAAGTTTTTATGAAGGATGGAGAGATATGCAATGGAGGAGATGATGTATGGAGGCTATGGGGAGTTTGTTGCTGCCAAAATTATGGAGAGGGAGAGGGGTTTTGGTCGGCCAAAGGTGAGGGAGAGAAAGATTTGGATTTGGTTAAGATTTGGGATAAGTTGGTATATTTAAACGTATCCTTAAATAAATTTTAAGCAATATAGGATTTATATCCTATTTAATTTGATGCATTCAGCCATGGAGGGGTTGCTTGGCCAAAATTATCATGGTGGGGGTCCGCTTGGCATGATTTGGTTGTTTGGTGAGTTGGCAAGTTAATTGGATTGAGGATTTAAAAAGGATTTTCCTAATATAGAACTATTTAATTTTATCTATGTAATTATACTACAATATCTGAATTAAATACAATAAATGTAATATTAATATTTATTAATGTCCAACATGCCTACATAGGGTTGGGTTTAGCTTGAAAGAGGTTTGGGAAGGTTTTGTGCAACCGGGTCTCCTAAAAAGTTATAAAGGCTTTCTTAACTAATTAATTAAATAAAAAAATATAACTTGTGCCATAATTTGAATGGTTAACATGCAAGAGATTACAATATGACCATGGCATTCCTAACATGGCTAGCATATTAGTTAAAGCACCCGACTATGCTAGGCATGCCATACTTTCTAGTCGTCTTGCATATTCAAACTCAACCATGGCTATAGTCCTTTTATATAATATAAATAAGATAAAAATAAATTAAAATAAAATAAAATCCAAAAATAATTTAAATATTACTTTAAATTATAAGGGGTTTTACATCCTATCCAACTTATGACAATTTCGTCCTCGAAATTAAAAATAATCATAATATCAAGAATTGCGAGATTTTGTACAGAAGGAGAGTAGATACGTCAAATCTTAGCTCAATTTTTGAATGGATGGAGGGGTGGTTGGCATAGGAATCCCAATTGACCTCATATTCTACAAGATGGGGTATACTTCCTTCCAGAATCTATCCAACTTATAGAAGTTGGCCACCCGTAAAGATCGTTGTCATTACAAGACTTTGAGGAGGACAATTTCTAGGGAGGGGCACGAGAATAATGGACACATCTGACCGCAGTCTTGGATTCTAAGTGAGCCTCGATAACACCATAACGTTCTTGGTCAATAACAACTATAAGAAAGTTACTACAATCAAACATTTTCACTCTAGGGGTCATGCTTCTGACAAGCTGGTAGTGACCTCTTGTTGGAATATAATAAGGTGTGTCGGTTCAAAGGATTCGTTCTACGTCTAACATGGGAAACTAAGAAGTGAGCTTGAAAACTTAGGAAAGAAAAATTTATGGCTAAGTGATGAGAATAGATGATAATTAAAGGACCCAGGCTATAGAATATGATTAGGCAAGTGTTTTGAAAACTCTAAGTCAAAACGACTAATATGTGTGGGCTGATGTTTGGTGTTGTGTAGGAGGCATGCACTTGCTTGTTGGAAGGCATACGTCATAGGTGTGCGTCTTGCATAGATCTTGAGTATTCAGTTTATTTAAGGGAATGGATCGATATTTGCATGGGTGAAATCGAATAGGTCGAATTTTGGTCTCTATGGTTTGTTTTGAGGAAACAATGTGTCATACACGTGGTGTAATTTTTAAATGGAGCACAGGAAAGTTCATTTGTGTGGGACATGTATGTCATGTGAGTAGCATGACTAGTCTAATTCGTGAGTGTGAACTTGTCGAAAGGAAAAGGCTAGCGTTGTGCTTCAATTATCAAAATCACGGTCGAGGGTATCACATGATACGAATATGGGTCGACGTTATAAACTATTGAATTATTAGTCTAATTGGAACCAATCATTTTCATCCACTTGTTAATTCCAAAATCTTATGTTCCTTAAAGAGGCTTGCGATCTATTTGCCTCAAAAAAATTTTGCTATTGATTTAAACAAAAATGATTCTATGATTGACTTGAAGAATTTAGGTTTCAATCTATTACCGTAGTTATCTAAACGCTAAATTCCATACAGACGAAAGAACAGTCACGATTGTATCCCATTTTGAGAGGTAGAGTATAATAATTTCAATGTTCTACCCAACTTATAGAAGTTGGTTAATCGGGGAAAGTACAGAAATAGGGCTTCTAAGAAGGTCAAATTTCAAGGAGGTATAGGAAGTATGAGGTATTTCCAATCATAGTCAGAGACTCTATAGGAAGTCTAGGTATTATCTATTTAATATGGCCCATATTTTAACTATGTTTGGTCAAGACTGTATGAGAGGTCTTGGTCAAGTATATCCGAAAGTAAGTTGGTACCGAGAGATGCATAACATAGGCTACGAAGAGATGCAGTTACGAAATCTATGGAAGGAGAATTAGTGAGCCGAGAGGTGGGGCCTACATAATAGGAATGAGGGCCTATTCATCAAGTTTGGTTTTATAGTCCTAATATGGCGATAGTCTATGATGGGTTTAACTAAGTCTCAATAGGTTCCCTAATTGGACTTCAATCTTTGATTGCATGAACTTTAGAGTTAGGGGACTACCGTTTGTAGTGTATTGCATATGCCTCGATACAGTTGTACCACGAGGATGTGTGAGACGAGTAGCATGTAGAGGTCCTTTCGTGTGGGCTGATCCCCCATGTGCATGCGTTAGGGCCAACTGCTAATAGAGGCATGTTATGAGACTTAGCAGTTAGTAGAGGTATACGAGACATGGATGTGACTCTGTTAGGCATTGGGTGGGAAGAACAGTTCCTTAACGTATGGGTCCTTATGCACTTTCCTATTACTGATACTGCTGGCCTCTGACATTCGAGGAATGTTACGCTTTGAGGACCCTGGTATCCTGATGGGACTATACCTGAGTTACTGATACTGAGCCAGATACCCATGCGTTGGAGGTTTGTTCTTAACTGCATAAACACCGTAGTACGGTTAGATTACCTTATTATTGTCTTGTCACTTATTTTCTTTGTGGCATATTTTGTATTCAGTATTTATGGCATATTCTTCATGTATCTTGTTACGTCCCTCTGAGGACCTGGTTATCTCTCCAGGTGTGTGCTTTTGTGATATTACAGGTGTTCTAGTCGAGGTCGCGATCTTCTCTATTCATTCGGAGATGACGTGTCTTGGATCTTTCTTTTCTACTCCCGCCAAATCTTTTCCGTTTCTATGTACATTTTCCTTACTTGTTGGTAGTGGATTTGTCTCCGCCCAATGTAATATACAAAGACTTATTACAGTTGATTATATGATATCTTTTATTCTTCATATATGGATGAGATTAGATTACTCTTGGTTTACTGTATTTTACAGCTTATGTATAGATACGAGTTTCCTATATATTGGAGTAGACTTCGTATGTATACAGCTGGCATGGATACGTACATAGTCCTAAGTATTTTGGGACTGGGGCGTTATATTTCTAGCACCAACCTCATCCTCATCCCGAAACCCGGAGTCCTTTCGGGACTATCGTCCCATCAGTCTCTGCACTTTCACCAACAAAATCATCTCCAAAATAATTGCTTCTAGGATGGCGAAAATTTTACCTAAGATCATTTCAGAGGAACAAAGCGGCTTTGTGCAAGGGAGAAAACATCCAGAAAAATATAATGCTGGCTCAAGAGCTTATCACCTGCATGAAGTTCCCTGCCAGAGGGGGCAACATTGCCGTTAAGATTGACATGGAAAAAGCCTACGACAGACTGGACTGGCAATTTATGATCTGGGTTTTCAGAGCATTCGGATTTTCGGAAGCTTGGACCAATACCGTGTGGAGATCCATCAGCAACTCATGGTTCTCCACGGTTATCAACGGCCAGGCTGGGGGATTCTTCAAATCCAGTAGGGGTGTCAGACAGTTTGAACCCCCTATCCTCCACCGTTTTCATCATCGCCGCGGACGCCCTTGAGCAGAAACCTTAACAACATGGTCAGTACTCCGAACTTCCAACACTATCACACCTCCAGTGGCTGTCCTACCATCACTCACCTGGCCTTCGCAGACGATCTACTAATCTTCTCCTCGGGGGACGTTGGAGCGGTAGAAGTGGTCCACAGCACCCTACAGAGGTACTCCAAATATTCGGGTCAGAAAATTCAATCCGTCCAAGAGCATCATCTACGCCACCACAACATCAAAAGAGGGCACGCTACCAACCTCTCCTAATTAACATCATTCTCTGTTACCCAACCCCTATTCAACTACCTCGGTTGCCCCCTGGTGTATGGGAAATCTAATACTCGTATCTTTGAGAACCTGACTGCTAGAATCAGGAAGAAACTTGAAGGCTGGCATAATGCCACATTATTCCCCGGGCAAAATATGATCCTAATCAATCATGTGCTCACTTCCATCCCGATCCACACTCTGGCTGCGTGCTCCCCGCCCAAGAAGGTTCTTGATTCGATCGAATAGATCTTCTGCAACTTCTTCTGGGGGCACTGTAACGGACAAGACAAGCACCACTGGGCTAGTTGGGATTCCATGGCCCTTCCCACCGAGGTCGGCGGTTTGGGATTCACCAAGCTTACCCACATCGTTCAATCTTTCTCAATGAAATTGTGGTGGAAACTACGTACGAGCAACAACTTATGGACCAGATTTATGAAGGCTAGTTATTTCAAACACATTCACCCAACTCTGGCCATTTCCAACTGCAGATCATCAGCGGCTTGGCGTCGTATCCTCATTGGCCGCGACCTAGCCGAGCCCGCAATGAGACTCATTTGGGTGCCGGCGAGTCGGACCCATTCCTGGAGCGATGGACCGGGGACTGCTTAATCCCGTGCATTTTGGAGACCCCGAGAAACAGCAAAATCAGAGACTTGTGGACCTTCACTACTAACGACTGGAACTGGGACAAAATTCGGGACTGGGCTGGTGACGAAGCGGTGGTCAGCATCCGCCAGGCCGGAATAACCATCGGCAGTGACGACGATGCGTATCGATGGACACTTGAAGCCTCTGGGGCTTTCTCGGTGAGGTCTGCCAGGTCGCTTTCCTCGGTACTGGCCAGCAGAATCTCCCCATTGAACCCTATTGGCAGACCTGTATCCCCCGGAAGTGGTCCATCCTCATGTGGAGAGTCATTTACAGACGATTACCCACCGACGAGATTCTCAATACTATTGGGATTAGCCTAGCGTCTGCCTGCAATTGCTGTCCTGATCGCCAGACAGGAGTCCATCGACCACATCTTTTGCCTAGGGCCCCTACCTAGCAACTCTTGGAGAACACTCAATCAGATCTTCAACATTGTGCCGGGCGGTGGACGCTTCCACGATCTGGCGGCCGCCTGGGGTTCTGCTTCCCATGGCCACCAGATCGTCGTAGCGGCCGCCACGTGGATGCTTTGGAAAAATCGCAACAAGGCGAGATACGAAGGTCATCTATTCTTGCCGATCAGATCACCAGGGAAATCTTCCGTCAGTGCCGTAAACGGAGCACCGTTGCCCACACGAGGAGCTTTGTCCCCCCTCCTCCTTTAACTCTTGCTAGTGGAGTCCCCCCATCCCTCTTCGTCCCTTTGGTGGTATACTTGTATAGGCTTTTTTGTGTCTTGTATACTGGACTGGCCTTGGCTTCTTAGCCTTTTTAAT
>JANAVB010022397.1:14628835-14636335 GCA_029216955.1 Iris pallida
CGGCGTGAATCGAAGCAAAGCGAGCGATTTTTCGAATCGGGACGTGACACTTGCTTCGACAGTCCAGAGTACTAAAAAGTCAATTTGGAATGGTATTAAAGCAATGGCTTCACATGGTAAGGTGGTTTGTGAAGAAATTGTGATTATATTTGAGGGGTTTTCCCACTCGTTTTTACTGAAATTGTTAAGCATTAATAGCATTATGTTTTTTTGTCTTTCTTCAACAGTTTTTGAAGACTCGGTAATTTGCATTGATCTGTCTAACAAATTATTTGGCACACTCGTACACAAATCAAGATAGTTAGCGCGGGAAGCAAAGAGAGAGGCAATGCTTACAGTAGGAGCAGCAGCAGTGATTCCCCTGAGGTGAACATGGCATTCCGACCGAGAATATGCACACAAGTTTGTGAGGATCCTGGAGGAGTTCACTCGGAGCACCTCATCTCCTAGCAATTC
The DNA here is from genome assembly GCA_029216955.1 of Iris pallida. Classification (NCBI taxonomy): domain Eukaryota; kingdom Viridiplantae; phylum Streptophyta; class Magnoliopsida; order Asparagales; family Iridaceae; genus Iris; species Iris pallida. Next base: position 14,629,292 of record JANAVB010022397.1, read on the forward strand.
GATCAGCTTCCCTATCACCTCCTCGCCCACCCTGAGCATGCGACTGCAGTTGTCCCTGCTGCCCAACGCCAGCACGGCCAGAGCCTCTCCGGCTTCCGTGCTGACGGAGTTCTGATCCTCCGTCAGCCTCTGCTGGAAAAATATGGACAGCAGCAACCTAATCACACCGCCGGTGCCCCCTATCTTCTCCCTCGCCTCCTTATCGATCGCCAGGCTCGTCAGTATCTCGATCCCGAGCTTCTGCAGCACCATGTGGCTCTCTCCGTACTGCAGGATCTCCCTAATGTTGCTCACCGCGAACACAATCTCCGATATCTCCTTCCTAAGCATCTCCCCTGTTCTTCCTGTCGCTCTTGCAAGCATCTTCACTAGCTGCAACGACCGCTTCACCGTTTTTATCTCGGATTCCGGCACTCTGTCATTCCACAGCAGATTCTCGCTCGCGCTCGTGAAGTCCACAATCCTGGGTATGAGGCCTCTGGCAGTGCCAATCTTCCAGCAGTTGTCTTGGTCCCGGGCAAGCTTCTTCAGTATGAGAAGACCCAGCAGGCTGAAGGCTGAGAAGTCGTAGTCGGACCGGTCTGCAACTGCCGATCGAAGCCCAATCTCGTGAGGCTTTGTCTCGTAGATGCGGCCAGTGTAGAGCAGCGAGGATATCGACTCGATTGAGCCTGGGAACTCAGCAACGCGGATGGCATTGTGTTTCTTCCCGGCAAGCTTCGAGACGATCTCCCCTGCGGACCGCCTAATCTCCTCTTCTTCCGAGTTCTTCCAGTTGAGCATCTCGATCAGCCTCTCGATCGCAGCCGTGGAAGTCCCGATATTCCGGAGGGTGTAGCCAGAGAAGAGGTTACTCGTCGCAAACTTGTGGAGTATCCGAGCCCCAATGAGCTGCTCGTCTCGAGAATCGGAGTTCAGTATCTCCTTGGCGAAGGAGATGAGGTCCATCTTCAGGCCATCGAAGATGCTGCCTTCGATGCATCTCGAGTAGGAGTCGTAGAAGAACCGCTTGATGGACACCATACCCGACGGGCCGAGCTTGCACTCCAGGCAGACCTGCTCCATCAGCTTGCCGTATCGGATCCAGTAGACCCTTTCGATGACGAAAACAAGAGCTTCGGTCAGTGCCAGCCCGTAGAATATGTTCAGTGCTTGCTTCTTGTTCTTCTCATGTCCGCTGCCGACCGCGAGTACTGCTTGATGAGCTGCATCAAGGAGAGTGCGGCACACGCAGCAGCCGATACGAGCTGCAGCCAGTAGAGCAATGTCCATATGAACAAGCTGATCAACTTCTCAACCTCGGAAGAGTGCCTTATCCGTTGGGTTCCGATGGGAACAGCAGGCAATTTGCTGAAGCCATCAGTATCGAGAAGGTTTTGGAGGTCGTTGGACTGGACAACGGACGACGGCCTGTAGATCCTGGTGCCTTCGACGAGGAGGATGACGGTGACCAAGCAGAAGTCCTTGGTCTCCAAGGAGACCGCGAACCCTCCGAGGAGGACCACGGTGGCCCAGATAAACCGAGGGCGCTAAGCCCGCTGGCGGTTTTCTCCAGGATTGCGACGCGGAGGGCGAAGAGTGTCAGCTTCTTTTCTGGTGCGGGGACTACTGGATCTCTTCTGCTGGCGGCGTTGTTGCTTTGATGCTGGATGTTCCAGTTATTATTGTCATCACCTACCTTTGAAGTCATACTTCTTTCCAAGGATACACGAGTTGCTTTGCTAGCTCCTGATCATATAAGAAAGGGTGAAGCTAATTAATGGCTTCTCTTCCACTTCTTTCCTTTCCTCCTCTCTCTCTCTCTCTCTCTCTCTCTCTCTCTCTCTATATATATATATTGAAAGTGAAAACGCAAGTTCAACTTGTTCTTCACATCTTAACCTTCCATAGATTCCTAGAGCGTTGTTTACTTCCTCATGCAGGCGCATCTATTCTTTTACTTTCACCCTTTTCTTTACTTGATATACAAAATCGTTTTCTATCCATTTCTGCAAGAATATTAATTAGTTCTGCTTGGTTAACTAAGTGGCACTGACCTTGTCTCTATGAACTTCTTAGGAAACCTTAACCTCATAGATCTGCAGTTTTCTAAAAAAAAATGATCACTTCCTAATTATATATTTTCCAAATTATAAGGACACCACCAAAAGTGATAGGAACTATCACATTAAAGTGACCGTCACTCTTAAATTATAGAAGTGGTAGCGATAACACACAAATTAGAGGACAACAGACCATTTAAAACCCCAAAAAATTCCTATCACACAACTTCATCTTCCCCTTCCTCTTTCAACCTCTTACTCTTTCGAACATCAATTATTGGTGGTTTCGAACCCTGAGGTTTAAGCTTTAGAAATCGTGATATTCGAATTGGATACGGCGAAGGATTGATAGTCTTAACAATAGTTAGGACTGCCAGTATGACATGACATATATAGTTTGGAAGCAGGTAATTTTATTAATGCTTTAAACTGTTACATTCATTCCATCAATACAATATTCACCGTACACACCCCTTCGAAAACCATATTATTCATTTCTGATGGCAAAATATTTAATTCTTTTCCTCTAACCTGTAAATAAAACTAAACAAAATTTAGTGTTACCGGCTTCTGGGAAAGTCGCGCAGGACGCACTGTCCTAAGAGTTGATACAAGGTCTATGTGCAGACTGTTCTCGAATGCTCATAGTGGTATAACTCTCGTGCTAGCGGCTTCTCGTCGTCGCACATAACTCGGAGAGAATGACCCGAACTTAGCCTTTGCCCATAGCACGAAAATCGAGAAACCAAATTTTCCTTGAACAAGAAGAAAGTGAGGAGAAGAATTTTCTTTTGAAATGATTTTTCACGTAGAGAAAGTTATTATCCACCAAGGGAAAAAGAGCTCTATATATATAGCAAGATTTCTACTCGATATGTGCCAAAAAAGTGCCTATTCAAAAGCCACACCATCCGGTCAATAGAGAAGAACCACTCTCCCACGTAACATCACAAGGAGCTGGTCTTTAGAGAGAATGTCTCTATAACGTTTAAAGAGAATGGGTTAGAATTGGTTTTTTCCAATTTTAAATTAATAAACACACAACAATTCCCCCCCCCCCCCCCCCCCCCCCCCCAAAAAAAAATATAAAAATAGAGATGATAAAGGAATAAGAATAGATAGAGGATTTCTGGGCAAGTATATATTCTGTAAAGATGAGATGGACTACAGCCTTGAATCTCACTTAGTGACTTTTGTCTTTGTTTGAATAGTGCTTTATGGACTATGTCTTGAATCAGTCTTGAACCAGATTCAAAAAAATAGCACACATAGTGCGCTAGAGGCTCTTGGGTCTACCAATTGGCACTTTTGATTGGTTATGCACACTTATTCCATACTCATGAGAGCTGTCTGGAATCGCCATGTCCCATAGTCGCGGCCTTCACGACCTCTTATGTAGGTAAGTCCTCAAGGGTTAGTGATAGGTATCAATCCTACATATCATGCTTGGACCTTAAGAGTTAAAACACATCATAACCATATCACACCATAACACTATCACCATAGGGATGGGATATCATTGTACAACCTCATACAGCCGCTTGGGAATTAGTTTTTGCGAATTTAATCTCAAGGTCATTGTTCCATATTAGTCACCGAAGTCCAGCTTATTTCTACCCATTGAACCAGCTTCTTGGGATCTTAGTCAAACTCGGTTGGGTTGCCACTGTTGGTAATTTACTTATGGTTTAACACTATCTCCCTCGACGATTCTAGGAATGTCCTAGACAGACCCTTCGTCAAGTGGTCTGCAAGGTTCTTTTCTGACTTTATATAGTCAAGAACCACATATTTGTCTAATAGGCTCTTTATTGACTTGAAGCGCAGCTGCAGGTGCCTATTCATCTTAGCATTCACAGAATCATGCTTTAGTAGTTCAATAACAGATTTATTATCACAATTTATACAAATAGCAGGAACAGGAATATGACAAACATGTATATGCATAATAAGATTTCTAAGCCATTCAGCTTCTGTACAAATAGTGTCTAATGCTACCATTTCAGAGTCTATTGTACTCCTATGATAGTTTGTTTATACGAACCCTAGGAGATTGCAACTCCTTCTAGAGTAAAAAACATATACAGTAGCGAATTTTACATCATGTGAATCAGTTACCCAGTTGGCCTAAGAATAACCTTCTATGATATCTGGGTGTCTAGTATAATACAATTTATAATCTATAGTACCCTTAAGATATCTAAATACTCTTTCTAATGCTAACCAATGTGACTTATTTGGGAATTGGAATATCTACTCAGTCTTCCAACAGAAAATGTAATATCAGGTCTGTTTCTATTTGTTATATACATAAGAGAATCTATCATCTGTGAATATCTATGTTGTTTCACAGGTGAACATTTATTTTTCTTGAGAATACTACTGTCATAAGGAGTAGGGACATGTTTCTTAACAAAATACTTTCTTAGCATTTTCTCAATAGAGTGTACTAAGGATAGAGTATAACCCTCTTTGGATTTGGATATTTGCATTCCGAGAATCAAGCTGGCTTCTCCTAGATCTTTGATATCAAACTTTCTAGATAAATAATCTTTAGTGCTATTTATCAAGTCAATGGAGGATCCTAGTATGAGAATATCATCTACATACAAGCATAACATAACATAGTTTTCACCTATATTTTTAGAGTATAAGCATTTGTCATACTCATTTGCTAAGAAATCAAATTCTAAAATCACTTTATCAAATTTACTGTGCCACTACTTGGGAGCTTGCTTTAGGTCATAAAGTTATTTTACTAATCTATAAACTTTCTTTTCTTGACCCTTAGCAATAAAACCTTCAGGTTGCTCCATATATATTTCTTTCTCTAAATTTTTATTTAAAAATGTTGTCTTTACATCCATTTGATGGATCAGCATGTCATGAATGGATGCTAAAGCAAGAAGTGTTCTTATAGAGGTAATCCTAGCTACAGGAGAATAGGTATCAAAATTCTTTTTTTGATTGAAACATTTGGCTACTAATCTAGCTTTATATTTCTCTATAGTACCGTGGTTCTAAGCTTCTTTTTGAAGGTCCACTTGCAACTGGTTTACCACCAAATGGTATATATGCTAAAAACTAAGTACTATTCTCTATGATGGAGTTGTACTCATTATTGATGGCTTCTTTCCAGAAATGAGCATCAGGAGAAGATATTACTTTTTCATAAGTTGAGGGATCACCCTCTATCAAGTAAGTGAAGAAACATTCCCCTAAATTTATCTCAATCCTGCCTCTTATCTTGTTCATCTTGTCATCTAGATGAATGAATATAAGAACTAGTAGAAGGGGCAAGAGAAAAGCTAGCAGGAGTGGAAGAAATTCTATTCTTAAAAGGAAATATATCATCAAAGCAAACTGCATCTCTAGCTTCTATAATGGTGTTAGATTTTATTCACTTCAGAATGAGTCACTAGAAATCTATTGGCATTGCTATCTAAAGCATAACCTATGAACACAGCATCCACAATCTTAGGTCCAATCTTCCTCTTTTGGGTTCAAAAATTTCTACTTTTGCTAGACATTTCTAAACTTTGAGATAATGGACCCAAGGAGCTTTAACTTTCCATAATTCCTAATGGATCTTATCCTTTGACTTACTAGGGATCCTATTTAGGATGTAGCAAGCTGTTAATAAGGCTTCACCCTATACATTATCAGGGGCACCTGAGCTGAGAAGCATGGCATTCACCATGTCTAACATAATACGATTCTTTCTTTTAGCAACTCTGTTGGACTGTAGTGAATAAGGAGCAGTCACCTCATGAATTATTTCATGTTCTTCATAGAAGTTAGTCATTTTATTTGAGGTATATTCTCGCCACGATTAGATCTGTGTATCTTAATCTTTTTCTCTAACTGGTACTCAGCTTCGGATTTGTAAACCTTGAATCTATCTAGAACTCCATCTTTGGTTTTGAGAAGATAGGTAATAGCAATACTTTGAACAATCATCTATAAAAGTGACAAAGTATTTTCTACCGCCTCGGATCAATACCCTATTAGAGTCACATACATCACTATGAACTAGTTCTAGAAGGTCAAAATTCCTTAGGTAGTGTAGAGTGTTTGACTTGAACACAAATCTCACACTTGTGTTTATCATCTACTGGAGACTTAGGAATAAGATCTAAGTTCATCATCTTTCTAAGAGAATCTAGATTTATATGACCTAATTTACCATGCCAAACATTAAAATATTCTACATTAGAAACAATAAGAGGAGAATGATAGTATTGAGGATAAAAAGATCATCTTTTACAACTCATTTCCCAATAAAAGACTCATTCTTAGAAAATACTTTACTGGTTTTATTACAATTTTGTATCCTGATGCTACAAAAAAGGATCTACAAACTAAATTTCTCCTAACTGGCGGCACATGAAGTACATCATGAAAAGACATAATTTTTTCTGATGTCATCTTCAAATCTATTCTTCTTTTCCTATGATATGTGCCGCTAAGCCAACTCCTAAGGTTACACTTCCTCCATCCAATTCGTGATGGTCTGAAAAATATGAGCGATCAAATGAAACGTGAACATTTGCTCCAGAATCCAACCACCAATTATCAGAATGGTAAAAAATATTAACTAAGGGTTGATAACTCACTGACCTAAAGGAACTAGAATGTCCTTGTATACCAGTCATAATGTCTACTAGAGATAACTAAACGTCTGCAAAAAGAATTGTATTTACTCAATAAAGGTGACTAATGTCCAGGATAAATAGTTTGAATGATCTTGGTAATCAACCTTTGAAAACATTAGTCTTTCAAGTTTTGATCAGCTTGGTCTAGCTGTAGGGGCTGATTTTTAGCTAGCGGAGGTCCACTAGGGATGCTTAAATACTATGTTGCTTAGGGCTATTTACGTCCAGTTAACAGAAGTATCCTTTCGGCTTGTACTCAAACAAATCTCTACTTCTAGGACTTAGATTTAAAGGGATTTACAAGGTCAATAAACTATTTCTTTACCTAAATTGTTTAAAGAGAGCCA